>PVJL010002627.1:0-25000 GCA_004026885.1 Lyroderma lyra
TGCTGGTCGAGTACTGGCGACCCTCCCTCAATTGCCTACTAATTGGGATGCTGTGTATCACCGTTGGCATCGCCAACGTAGAGCCGCCTGGTGGTTCTACCCTTTTGCTCTGGCCCTGCCCGGAGCTGCTGTCATAGATGTAGAATTACAAGTGGAAGCTTTAGCAGTGCACACAGCTCAAGCCCTGAATGCTACTAAAGAGACCTTAAGCCTGTTATTGGATGAAACAGCCCAAATGCGTAAAGTTGTACTGCAAAATCAGATGGCCTTAGATCTATTGACAGCCTCCCAAGGTGGTACATGTGCTATTTTACATGTGGAATGTGGTGTATATATCCCAGATCACACTGAGCACATTCAGACAGCCCTGGCTGAGATGAACACAGAGGTACAAGCCATTGCCTCCTCCACAACAGACCCATTAACCTCTTGGTGGAATTCCTTAGGATCCACCTGGCGGTGGATACTAATGATCCTAGCAATTATTGCTATCAGTCTGGTAAGCTTTTGCTCTTCCCTATCTTGCTGCTGTGGGTTGTGGGCTCAAGGATATGCATTATGGACAAAGTCCCGTGCGGCGGCCCTGTAGGGGTGGAGTATCAGTCCCCAGAGAGTTAAAGCTAAGTCCACTGTAAAGGGTTAAAGCCAGGCCTGCTGCCCAGGCTTGACCTTGGTATAATCAGTCCCTGTCTGGGGTTGAGGAATTCCTGGGGCTGACAGTTACTGCGCATGTACCGCCTTATGTAACCATGAAAACCTAAACAATTGCTACTGGGCAGATGCGGCACGATGCCACTTTTGTTTGAATACGTATATATAGTCCCAGGTGCGCAATAAAGTAGCTTGCTTGCTGGTGTGCTTATGGTCCCCCATGTCGGCTCCACGTGTGTTTTTTCAATTGGGTGTACCATCGCCAAAACCTGCCCTGTCTGGAAACCTTGGCAATGACAAACGTGAAGGCATTAAGAAGTACAAATTGGTAGTTGCAAAGGAGTAACAGAGATGTGAAGTACAATATGGGAAATATAGTCAATAATATTGTAAAAACTAGGTATAGTGTCAGATGGGTACTATAATTATTGGGGACTCACTTCATAAATTTTATAAATTTCTAACCAATAAACTGTAAACCTAAAATTGGTATAAAGTAATACTGAATATCAACTATAAAAGTGGTCATAATGATATAAACTATAACTTAGAAAATATAGTCAATAATATTTTAATAACTATTTACAGTGTCAGATGGGTAATAGACTTATTGGTGTTATTACTCTATGAGGTATATAAATGTCTAATAACTATGCTGTTTTGTACACCTGAAATTAATAATTTAAAAAACCTATTAGACCCAACAAAAAGTGAGCTTTCTGTTTCTAAGGTGAAGACACATATTATTTTTGAAAAAGCTTTAGTATGCCCTGCCTCAGATTTGCTATTAAAAAACAATATATTTTATGCCTTGTTCAAATTTCTTGAAAAATATTCAACTGAAGAAGGAGACGAGTTCATGAAACTGTTAGGAATTGACCTTTTCTCTTTTGAAAAAAGACTTGACATAATCATTTGTGGTGCTGTATTTATTTAATTGTTTGTGTCTTATATAATTAGATATAGCAATTTTTTATTTCATAACTTCACTAGATCTTACTGAAGTTTCATCTTTCCAGTCCTGTATTAATAAGACACTTTGTTGAACAATTGAAGGCTCAAAGAATGAATCAATGGACCATGGTTCAACAAGTAACCATGCCCCCTGAACCTGGAGCCACCATACCTATTTGTTTCCTGAATCACTATGCTCAGGGTCACAGAATGCTCAAGCCCATCTCTACCCACAGGTGAAGGTCTTACAAGAGAAAACAATGTGATGAAATAATAAAAGCCATACAAGGACAAAATAAGAAGTTCAATGAAGATTAAAAATTGTAAAATACACACACAAACAGAAATTTTGGAGCTGAAGAATACAATAATTGAACTCAAAAATTTAACAGAAAACTTCAAAAGCAAAATGACAAAGCAGAAAAAAAATCAGCTATTTTAAAGACGGATTATTTGAAATCAAAAGAATAAAAATGAAAAAGTATTAAGAAAAAAATGAAGAAAGTCTATGGGATTTAAGGGGCACCATTAAGAGAAGCAATCTAATCATTGGAATCGCAGAAGAAGATGGAGGAACAGGCATAGAAAGCTTATTTAAACAAATAATTGCTGAGAAAAATCCCAAAACTGGAGAGATATTTGGACATCAAATTCGTAAAGCTAACAGACCACTTCAACATTTCCATATATAACAAAATTCTTCAAGACATGTTAAAATAAAACTGTCTGAAATCTAAGACACAGGGAGAATTTTAAAATCATTCACATTCTAGAAAAATACGTACACCTTGAAGAGAAATATTCTTAAATGAGCCAAATACCGGAATCTTATTCATTGCTAGTATGAACTCTTAACTCCCCTTTCTTGAGTTCTGTGTGTACTAAGAAATATGATTTTATCCTAACAAGATTCTATGAGGCCATATGATTTTTAGACCATGTACATATTTATATAAGTTCCCCGCCACAATCAACTCAACTTGAAATTTGAGGGCATAATTACATTTTAATAAGAGATTTTTCATAAAATATATGCTAATGTAATATATTAAAGCATCTACCAGAGCTAGGAATTTGTGACTCTTGGTTGTGTGAATGAGTACAGAACTTGACCCTGGACTCATGGTGACCTAATCAAAATGCAGTTGCATTCTTAGTTAAGGCTAACATTTTTCATTACTACAGAATATGGTAACACTAGGCTTGACTGAGTTAACTAGAATTGAGGCAATTCATATGGTTTTGATGATGAAATATAGTACAATATTGGTGACTGATGAATGCAGGTCAGACATGACTACTCTGAATTATTAAGGTTGATTATAGCTTTTGAATTGGTCTTGTACAAGACAAACCTTTTTAATGTCCCTCAATCTAATGTTCCTGATAGACATTTCTCTAAAATGATGTTACTCAGTCCTTTGAAGGTGAAAATAAAAATAGGCTCTTCTACTGAAACTTTTATGAGTTTCACCAAAATATCAGTGTTTTGTTCAAGCTCTTTCACTTAGAACTCAGTAAGGCTCCACTTTTGAATTTTGAAATTAAACTTAAAATGAAAGTACAGAGAAAGTTATCTATTTTGTATATATATGTAAAAAAAAAAGAATAGTGACCTTATTATGTGCTCGAGAATACTTTCTTCTTCTAACCAAATTCTCAATAAGTTTTTCCCAATCTTAGAATCATTTATAAAAGGAAAGATAAAATGACTTTCCTGATTGCGTAGAAAATAAAAACATGAGTAAAAATGATAAATATAATAGACACTTTCAGACCAAAACAAAGTCTTTATTTCATACATCTACCAAATTCATGTAAACTTGATAAATTAAAAACATTATTAACTGAACACTTTGTGATCAGAATCTGCCTAATTGCTGTGGTAATATGCAAATGACATAGGTGAGAACCTCTCCTAAAGTAGCTTTTTGAATTGTGAATAAAATAAGACATGCACACAGAAAACAAAGGAAAGTAGAACACAATCAAGCTTATATTGTAGAAATTGTAGATACAAGGAAAATCCAAACATATATAAAGTTTACAGTAAAAACTAATAATATGTCATGGTGGTTTGTCAATAAAATCTGGCATATAGATTTATTTTGTTTATAATAAAAATGTTAGTTTTCTTCAATTTTATTTGGATTGGTTTTTAACCTTTTTAAGTTTATTTATTTACCTATTTATTTTCTTTTTTTTAGTCAACATTTAACATTATTTTCTATTACTTTCAGGTATACAATATAGTGGTTAGACATTTATATATTTTACAAAGTGATCCCCTTCACCAGTCTACTACCCACCAGATACAATACACAGTTATTATCATATCATTGACTACATTTTCTAGGTTGTACTTTACACCCCCATGACTATGTCATATATACCAATTTGAACTTATAGACAGACTCACAGATACAGAAAATAAATGGATGGTATTTTTTTTATTTTTAAAACACAATCTAAGCTATATAAGTTATAATGATTATAAAATTAATTCCCACTAAATTTTATCTACATTCAACAAATGTTAACATTTTATTTCATTAGCTTGTACATGCTCATATTTATTTTTCATTACTTGTTTTTCTCTTCTCTTCTTCCTCTTCCTCCTCTTGTGTCTCTCTTTCTCTCTGAAAATCATTTAAGAGAAATTAAAAGACATAATGAATATTTAACTCAAAATGCCATAGCATTTACTTCACATGCACAAGGGAGATATTATATGTGTCTTGGATAAATTTGTTTTAGATTGAAATTTTTGGGTGGTCTGTTAATTTTAAGAAGTAAGGTGTCCAAATCTTTCCCCAGTTTTGGATTTTCTCAGATATTATATTTTCTTTTCTTATTATAAGTTTCAGGTGCACAAAACAACATAGTAATTAGACATTTGCACATCTCACAAAGTGATAACCCTAACTAGTCTACTATCCATCTGATACCATACACAGTGTTTACAATACCATTGGCTATATTGCCTATGGTGTGTTACATCCCATGACTATATACAGTTTTAATTATAGTTGACATTTAATATTACTTTATAGTAGTTTCAGGTGCACAATGCAGTGGTTAGTCACTGATACAATATGTAAAGTGAATCCCCCGATAAGTCTGAAACTATATAGTTTTTACAATGTTAATGACTATATTCCCTATACTGTTTCACATTCCCATTACTATTTTGTAACTACCAATTTCTACTTCTTAATCTCTTCACTATTTTACTCAGCCCCCACAATTCCACTCTCATCTAGAAACCATCAGTTTGTTCTCTGTATCGACCAGTCTATTTTTGTTTTGTTTGTTCATTCTGTTCTTTGGATGCATATATAAGTAAGGTCATATGATATTTGGTTTTCTCAGTCTCACATATTTCACTTAGCATAATAACATACTATATGTCCATCCATGTAGTTGCAAATGGTAGGATTTATTTTTTTATGGGAGAGTAATACTCCATTGTATATATGTACCACAATATTTTATCCAATCATCTGTTGATGGGCATTTCAGATCCTTCCATATCTTAGATATTCCTATGAATTTCTCTCTTAGCACTGTTTTTGCTGTGTCCCATAGGTTTTAGGTTTTTGTGTTTTCAATTTTGTTTGTCTTGTTGTTTTTTTGTAATTTTCTCATTGATCTTAGTTTTGACCCATTCATTATTTAGTTGCATGTTATTTAGCCTTATTGTGCTAGTGTATTTTTTAGCTTCTTTGTAATTGATTTCTAGTTTCATACCGTTGCGGTAAGAGAAGACACTTAATATGATTTCAATATTGTTAAGTTTACTGAGATTTGTTTCGTGGTCTAGCATGTGTTCTATCTTGGAAAATATTCCATGTGCACTTGAAAAGAATATAAACATGTCTTATTCTGTTTTGGTTGAAATGTTTCTTAAATAGCAACTAAACCTACCTTGTCTGATGTGGCATTTAAGGTCACTGTTTCTGTGTGGATTTTCTGTCTAGATCTGTCTATTCTTGTTAGTGGAGTGTTAAAGTCCCCAACTATGATTGTGTTACTGTCAATTTCTGACATTATACCAGTCAATATTTGTGTTATTTATTTAGGTGCTCCTATGTTGGGCATACAGGATTTTACTAGGGTTATGTTTTCTTGCTAGATTTATCCCTTTATTATTGTGAAATGTCCTTCTTTGTCTCTTAGTATAGTAATTACTTTAAAGTCTCTTTTGTCTGATATAAATATTACTACTCTAGCTTTTCTCTCATTTCCACATGCATGAAATATATTTATCCCTTATTTTCAGTCTATGTATGTTTTTGATCTGAGGTGTTTCTCTTTTAAACATCATATGCATTAGTATTTTTTGCTTTTCAATTCATCTACCTTATGTCTTTTGATTGAAGCATTAATGCAATTACATTTAAAATGATTACTAATCCTTGCTAACAGATGTCACCCCAATAAAAAAATAAAATAGAAAAAAACCAAGAAATAAAAAAGAATAAATAAAATGATTACTAATACTTACATAGCTATTGCCATTTTATTATATATTTGTTTAACATTTCTTTCTTTGTTTATCCTTTTTATTATTCTTAAAATAGATCCTTTAATATTTTTTGAAATAGTAGCTTGGTTGTGATTAATTTCTTTAGCTTATTCTTGTCCAGACAGCTTTTTATGTCTCCTGAGAAATCAGCTGATAGTCCTATAGGAGCTCCGTTACATAACTAGTTGTCTTTCTCTTGCTGCTTTTAGGATTCTCTCCTTGTCTTTAACCTTTCCCATTTTAATTATGATGTGCCTTGGTGTAGGCTTTTTGGGGTTAATTTTGTTTGGGGTCTCTGCTTGTCCTGGTCTTGTAAGTTTATTTCTTTCACCATGGTATGAATATTTTGAGTCATTATTTCTTCAAATAAGTTCTGTATCACTTGCTCCCTTTCTTCTTCAGGTACTCTTATGATATGAATGTTGTTACGCTTATTGTTGTCTTACATATTCCTTAATCTCTCTTCATTTTTTAATTATTTTTGTTGTTGTTGTTTCTATTGGGTGTTTTTTGCTACCTTTTCTTCTAAATTGCTGATTCAATCCCCTGCTTTATTTAATCTGCTTTTGTTTTGTTCTAGTGTATTCTTTATTTTAGTTATTGTATTATTTATGTTTGACTGGTTTTTTATGGTTTCTATGTTCTATTTCATGCTTACTATCTCTTTGCTGAAGTCCTCACTAAGTTTTTTAAGCAATCTTTTAACAATTGTTTTAAATTCTGTCTATACTAAGTTGGTTGCCTCCATATAATTTAGGCTTTATTTTTTCTGGAAGTTACTCATCTTTTTTATTTGAAGCATGTTTGTTTGACTGTTTGTTTGTTTTCAGTTTCCTTATTGTGGTTTTCTCTCTCTGTTTGCTTTTTTGTATTAGATAACTCTCTTATGTCTCTCATTCTTTACCAAGTGGCCTTATGTAGTATGTATCCTGTGTGGTCCAGTGGCACTGTCTCCAATTATCTGTGAGTGTGTTCCAAGAATGTCCCTTGTTAGTGTTTCATGCATTCTCCTGTTCTAATTAGACTTGATTGCATTTGTTAGGTCAGTGGGTGGGATTTACTCCCAGGCTGACTGGCTGTGAGAATTGGCTATGCCCACAGTGTATGACCTGCTGTGTATTGACTGATAGCTCAAATAAGAATTCAACTAGCAGGCTCTTCTGCCTGTTGTGACCACCCTTTGTGTGTGCTGCTTGTAGGGCTAATTGGTGTGGTCTAAAGGCAACCTCTGAGTTTGTTTTTTTCTGTTGTTTCTTGGAAGGAGATGCTGTGTGGGCCAGTTTTAACCTGGTTTGTGATTGATCTAGCACTACCTGGTAGGGGCTACATAGATATATGCACTTGGTTGCTGTCTATGGTGAAACTGGAGGTTTGAAGGGGTGGCATTGCTATAAATTGTGGCCAGCTATGAACAATATTAAGCCTGGGGCAACTCTGCAAGAGGCCTTGGGCCTCCCTTAGGGCTGCCCTTAAGTCTTATCCACTGGAAAACCTCCTTAGCTGTATAGGCCAGGCTGGTTTATTCAATGTTGACAGTGCTTTTGGTGATTCTCCTCAATTTGGGGTGTAGTAGTCTCAGGAATTCACAATTTATGGCCACTGATTTTAACAAATTTAATGCAGATTCAGTTCTTGTGCCGGTGTTGAGGCTGGTCATCCTACAAAATTTCTTGAGAACACCATGGTGATTTGACTCTTGTATCAGGCCTGGAGAATACCAAAAGCAGCCTAAGAAAGTCTGAAGTAGGAGCTGTGGTGACTGCCCACCACCAGAAGTTATCCAGGTTGCTACATTTGTCTGCTGCTGTACAAGCTTGCTGAAGCTTGTGGTGTTGGGCTGGCCTCTCAGTGGCTGATAGTGCTCAGTAAATGCTGCCCAAGCTGGATAGGTTGGGATTCCAAAGGGGTCACAGGTTGTGGCCAGTGCTGAATCTGTTGGTTCCCTGAAAATGCCCAGAGAATACCATGGTAAGGAGTCATTAACCTCAAGCCCCCAGATTTGCAGCAGTCATTCAAGAAATGATGAAGCATAAGTTGTGGCTGACTGGTTGCCACTGAAAATTTCCTAGCACCTTGGGCCACTATCCACTTGAAAAAGTTTTCATAGTTTGTGGTGTGAGGTTGATCATTCAGGATCCAAGAGTGACCCAGGGGATATCTTACAAGCTAAGCAGAATGAAATTTAAGAGCCACAAAATTGGTGCACACAGGCTGATTTTACCAAACCAATGTTTTTTCAGATTTGGCTCACTTGGGGAGTTACCAACAACAAATATGGTGCCTTAGGGTAGATTCTAAGTGAGGTTGACTCCACTCAGAAATAATGGCTGTTCTTCTTTCAACCCTCAATGTGAAGCCACACAACTAAGTCTCTAACTATGTCTCTGGGACCTCTCAAGTTGCTGCCTCTTTGCCAAAGCCCAGGGTGAATACTTTCAAGTGAGTGATTCTGTGTGCAGGCCCTTAAGTGTCCTTTTGGGCTTCCAGCCACTTCCTATCTCACTGCTATGAACAAATGGAATGCTTGTTGACTTTCACTGCCACATTTTGTGGGGACTTCTTTTTTGTCACAGGTTCCCTGGGCTGGGGAACTCGTTCTGAGGCTGAAACCCCTACCTCTTCATAAAGGACCTCCAGTGCTGAAGTGTGTTTCCCAGTGTTAACTCATTACCTGTGATTTTGGGGTCACCTTGTTTCACATTGTCACCCCTTCTATTAGTGTTGATGTAGCTTCATTTTTATACCTTTACTTATACGGATTCTGTTCAGCTAATCTTCAGATGATTCTTGAAGTTTATTTTTCTATAATTTAAGTATAATTTTAATATGATCCTGGGATGCAGCAGACATAATGTTTATGTACTCTTTCTTGTTGAATGTTTTTCTTTAATAGAGGTCTTTTTTTATTTTGAGAACAATACTTTCTTATGGTTTATTGAGGAAAATTGGCAATATACCAACCAGTTGTATTTGTGACTCCAGAAATCTTTTTTTTTCCCTATCCATTAAAATATATATATATATTTTTGCTTTTTGGTATGTGGGTAGCTCCCTGGCTGGGAATCGACCCCAGGCCGCAGCACTGACAGCACCAGCGCCAAAACCTTAAGCCACTACACCATCAGGGAACTCCCATGAACTTCTTTCTGAATAAAGGCCATATTCATTAATCTTAGGTATTTTCTACACATGCCCAGAATAGTATGTGACGTAATGATTATTCAATAAATAGTAAAGAAAAATCAAACCCATCTAAGCTTCATGTTATTCCCTTAGGAATCTATTCCTTAGGAGAAAATTACTATTGATAGGTTAATCAGGTAACAATGAATGTAAACTAGCTTGTATGTTACTGCTCTTGAATAAAAGACAGCTTAATCTATTTATAGTACACAAATATCCAGAAAGGCTCTTATCAAATTAATATAACTGTGGAAATGTCATACTGTCAGATGAGAGCAAATAAGTTAAATTTTCTGTGAAAACTGAATTCACTTACTTTAGATGTATTAACATTATTGCTTATAGGCTGCCATTTAATCTTAGTTTATCCATCAGCATAATCTGAAAATCTTTAAAAATAAAGGCTAATACAAAAATAATTAAAAACTTTATATACTCATTTTCAGATTATATGGCAACATGTACTATGCACTGAATTATATAATAGAAATATACTTATTAAAACATTTTCCAATTTGAAGGGTTGCAGCTTATTGCAGTGCAAAGAACATTTTTTTGTACTATACAACAAATCTCTGTATGTCCTAACATTGTTTACTGTTGCTCCAAATGGATGGAATAAAAAGCATGCATCTGTAAAGGACATAAGCATAGAGTGGCCTAGTGTGTCTGAGATGGTCAATCACACTGGTGTCACCATTAGTAAAGTTCCAGGAAAAGCTATCAGTAAACCAGGCATCCCTCAGCTATTGGTCTTGTACATAAATTGTTAAAGATGAAATTTCACCCCTTATACCTGATGAAGTCCTTGATAATGGCAGATGAGTCAATATATTATAACTTCTGTAGTTTAAACAGTCATATGGAAATTAATCAATTTTGCATATTATTTCATGCTCAATGAAAAAGCTACAATTTACTCATTAACTCACTCACTCATTTATCTATTACATGTAAACTGAATACCAACCATGTACTGGGACTTGAGTTCAACTCTTGTCCATGTTCTTATTCTTCAGTCAGCACCCTTGCACTTGGTCCCCAGTGCTTTTACCTTCTTCCACAGTGGGTGATGCATTACCTCCCCATCAAAACTTTAATTTGAGAAGGTTCCCTGGTGGTGTAGTTACAAGGCTTCATCACCCCCAATGCCACAGTCTGGGTTCGATTCCCAGCCAGGGAACTACCCCAGAAAACACTCACAAAAATAAATAAATAAATAAATAAATAAATAAATAAACAAAAAACCTTTACTTTGATGTCTTTCTATCATGTGTGAATTGTCACTGGGGTCATGATAAGTCATCAGAGTCTCAGATGTTAAAAAGAAATCGATGCTGAAATATTCAGGAGCTAGGGAGTGATTTTAGTATTGCTATTGTTAGTGAGGCAATAGTGCTCCTGTCTGAAGGTCATCAATATGTTCTATGCTGCCTTTACTCAGGTCTAAAGCCGCAAACTAAGTCAGTGCATGCAGTCATTGAGCAAAATACTCTTTTAATGCTTGTTTCCAACCACTCTCATTTGACTGTGTGCTCCTTGAGACAATAGATACTATCTGCATAATACCTAGTGCATAGCAAAGGAAAATTTGAGACAAGTCTTCTGTATATGTTTGACAACTCTCTGCATAAAAGGGAATTAAATATTAAATGAAGTCATCCCTCATGCTTCCTTTCTGTAATAATTAAGAGTGAGAAAAATTGTATATATGTATTATTCATATATTTCTAAAATTTATAAATAAAATACCTATAGTTCATACTTTATTTTACTTACAAACTACCAGTTATTATCATTATTCTAGAAATACTTGATTTAAATATCTATTAATTCTTCAACTGGAAACTAATTATTTCAAAATATGCTTACACTGAAACTTCAAGGGAATCTGCTTTTTAAAAAATTGTGGTAAATATTTTATAAAAGTGAAATTACAGGGTTGTACAATCTTAAACTTAGACGAGAACTTAGAGGTCACCTGGTCCAATCTTCTAGCTTCCAACCAGTATCAAAATCTAAATTATTTTATCCTTGGGATGAAGGCATTTTGATTGCTTAAGTATTTTCAGAGCAAAGGAGTTCAACATTATGTATAAATAAACCCATTCTGTTTTGTCCATAGACCTCCTTACATTGAACTGAAACTTACCACCTTTTAACTTCTCAATGCTCCTAATTCTAGTCCAGGGATGACACAGGACAACTTTTTTTATGTTTTACTACATGATAACTATTCTAATAGGTAACTGCCATTCTTCCTCAACTTCTGCCTTTATTTTTTTGTTTGCTTTTGCCACCTAGATATTGTCAGGTTTTCACATATACTTTATATATCATAGTTTTAGAACTATTTAGCCTCATATTTTGAATTTTCTCCTGATTGTCAATATCCTTCTGAAAATGTAATGTTCCCATATGAATATCTTATTCTAGGTTGGCTTGACCATATTAGAGCAGAGAGCTTATTAAATTACACCACCCTCTCGTTGAGGAACATTTATCTTTTTCCAAGTGAAGAACTATTTTTTAATTATATTAATTGATCTATCATTACGGTCTGTTGAGATGCCTTTGAATCCTGATTCTGTCATATTAACTATCTGTTTCTATGTTGATTAATTTATAAATGTGGTCAATCAGTAAAATTTCTGGTACTACTTCAAGTTATTGATACACTGTATAAAACATATGAGAGAAACCTGTTTGTCCAGGTTGCTACTAGTTTATTCATTCATGTACATTCTCTAACAATAGTTGTCTAACTTCATAAGTATAAACTAAAATTAGTAAGTATCATTTTGTGTAGTCACCAGAGTTAGCATACCCCTTTCTGTAATCTACATGAACTCTTATTTTACCATTTAAAAAATCTGCCAACAAATCTTCCAGCTAAGTAACACTATGGAAAAAGAGGTGGAAATTAATTTTAGAAAATCCATCTTCGTTGCTTTCATAACTGCCTAAACACTATCTGTTTTATAAATTATTCTTGAATTTTTCTGGAAATCAACATTTATCTTTCTGAATTTTTGTTCCAGATTCCAACATTTTTGTAGTAAACAAACAAAGAAGCAAAAAACTCATAGACACAAACAACAGTTCAATGGTTACCAGAAAGTAAGTAACTGAAAGAGTGGTAGAGGAAAGAGAAGGTGATGGAATATATGGTGATGGAAGGAGAACTGACTTTGGGTGATAAGCACACAATGCAATATAGAGAAGTATTATAGAATTGTAAACTTGAAACCTATATAATTTTACTAACTAATGTCCCCTCCACAAATTTAAGTTAAATAATCAAGCATTTACCCATACCATATCAAGTCTTGAGGGTTGTTCTTTTTCTTTTCCTACTGCTCATTATTTCTCAAAGAATAACATGAATAGTTTAACAATTGCATGTGTGTGTGTGTGTGTGTGTACAATTTTTGCTGTAATTTCATCAGAGGATAAAGAGGTACTCTTCTTTTCAGTGACCTCTTAGTTATTAGCAGGGATTTTCTTCATTCTTCTTTATTCTACTAGTATTTCAGACTTCTTATATTAATTTTTCAACACCAAAACCCGTTTATGGTGTCCTACTAGGCCTAGACAGCATAGCATACATTCATATGAATATATGTGTGTGTGTGTGTGTGTATATATATATATATATATATATATATATATATATATATATGTGTGTGTGTGTGTGTGTGTGTGTGTGTGTGTGTGTAGTTATTTATAATTAAATTAATTAACCTTATTTATATCAACATAGTCCTGTGTTCTCATAGTCTCCAGATCTTACTTAGGGTTTAATCTCTCAAGAATATTTTTTGAACGCTTCCAATATGGGAATGTTCGGATGAAATTAATTTCTAAGTTGCACTGTTTTAGAGGAATTTGCAATAACTTTAGTATTATGAAAAACCTGGGGTGTATATTCATTTAACATATTCACTATAGTCTAAATATGACTAAACTTATTTTAAAATTGTCCCAGAACCTTTGGAGTTCTCCATCTTCTCTACACTTACCATACACCAATTTCTATGTCTTTCTAATACTTATGTACTCTTTTTAGTGTACCTTCATCAGAGAACAACGAGATACCCCTCTTTTCAATACCTATGTAGTTACTATCAGGGCTTTTCTTTCTCCTTCTTTAATCTATTATCCTAGCATTCCAGAGTTTTTATATTAATTTTCAAACATCAAGAACCCTTCTATGGTTTTCTAATAGGCTTAGACAGTGTTTTATACTTTCAATATTCTCTTAGTCTAATTCTCTTACAGCATCAGGTAGTCCTCTGGGGTTCTACTCTCTGCCACATGATGAGTACATTAGTTTCTGTAACAACTAAGTTAAATAAAGAGACATTTACCTATCTTAGGTTTCAGAATGTTTTAACCCTGGTAAAATGTGTGTGAATTTAAAGATTGTTAAATTTTGCTTTGGATGGTATTCATTGCAGACATCAAGACTTATTAAGGCAGAAGGAGGATAAAGTATCTTTAAAGAAGACAACATTTATAACAGAAAGAATTAAATTGAAATGTTGTTTGCTGACTCTTACTTATCTTCTCTGATGCTCTATTTTATCTATGAATTACAGACTTATTCTGATTATTGAAAGAGATAATACATGGATACAAATGGCTAACAGATATATGAAAAAAATGCTCAACTTCATTAGCTATTAGAGAAATGCTAATCAAAATTCCAACGAGATACCACCCCACACCATTTGAATGACTATAATCAAGAAGACAAGAAATAACAAGTATTGGAGAAGGTGTGGAGAAAAAGGAATTCTCATATACTGTTGGTGGGAATGCAAACTGGTACAACCACTATGGAGGACAGTATGGAGGTTCCTCAAAAAATTAAGAATAGTTACCATATGACCCAGCAATCCCACTTCTGGGTGTCATCCCCCAAAATTGAAAACCTTAGTCAGCAAAAATATATGCACCCCAATGTTCATTGTAACACTATTCACAGTAGTCAAATCATGGAAACAGCCAAAGTGTATTTTGATAGACAACTGGCTAAAGAAGTTGTGGTACATATATACAATAGAATATTACTCAGCCATAAGAAATGATGAAATGGGGTCATTTATGACAACATGGATGGACCTTGAGACCATCATGCAAAGCAAAATATGCCAGACAGAAAAAAACCAAGAATCATATTATTTCACTCATTTGTGGAACACAAAGCTGAAAGAAATGAAACCTCATGGACACATCAATAGTTTAGTGGGTAGTGATTACCTGAGGATATGGAGGTGGGGGTGGCAGAAAAGGGAAGAGGAGTCATATGGTGATGGAAAGAGAACTAACTCTGGTTGCTGAACACATAACACAACACATAGATAATGTGTTGTAGATATGTGCACCTGGAACCTATGTTAGTTTTCCTAATCAATATCACCCTAATAAACCTAAAAATTAAAATTAAAAAAGAGACAATATATAGAAAAGAGCATAGTGTAATTTTGGATACAAAATAACTACAGTACACTTTCAGTACCTGGTGCCTGTGAGGATTGATAGATGCTAGGTAAATGTAAGTAGATTTTCTGTTAACCAAACTCAAGCATCCAGTACTCTCAAGCAACAGATAAAATTTCAAGCAACCACCAAAAAAAAGTTTTACTGGTTGCTTGAGTTTTGGTTAATGGAGAGTCTACTGCATTAAAATAAAACTTTTTTTGAAGTGAGGAAGGAGAAGATAGAGGAAGAATCAACCAGTATTTATTGAAATCGTACACGATCAGTTAGAAACAAGGACAAAGGCAAAATGAATTATATAGTTTTTGGAATCTTGTTCATTCCCTATACTAGACTATATGCTTACCTATGATATTCAATGAAATGAAGAATAAGTCAGTATATACAAAATGGTTACCTGCTGACTACTTAAGTTTGAATGATACTGTAATGTCATTGTTGTGAATTTCAAGTTTTCAATGTTAGTCATTATGGTAGAAATTCTGCCCATACCATGCTCTTAGTAAAGTTTGGTAACTTAATTATAATGACTATATAATTCATCCAAGTTAAAAACTGGACTCTATAATTTCTGTATTGGTTTTGTCTTAGTTCTGTGTTTTACTTCATGTAATTTTAATCAGCATTCTTTCACTACAATGGTGGCCAAAAACTTCGTGGAATGAAAAAAGAAGAAGGGTAAAAATACTATTTATTATTATTCTTTTTCAATATATTCATCGTTAATCCTAATACACTTTTCAGATGTTTCAATCTGTTTATTTACACTCTTGAACAAAATGTTTTGTTTTTGCTTTCAACATATGCTGAAATTGCATATTTTGTCTGTAAATTTCTTACCTTCAAGCTGATTTTTCATATTTCAGAACAAATAATATTCAGACAAAACCAGATCTGGACTGTAGGGAGAATGGTGTAATGTTTGTAAACCACAGTCTTGAAGAGCATCCAAGACAACTTTGTGTTTGTGCATAGGCATGTTGTCCTGTACAAGTAGCACACTTTGGTCCATTTTCTTCTTTTTTTCTCCTTTATGTATTCTTTTACCTCTCCAGTTGTTGTGACACTCTTATCCTTTTAGTCAATCAGCAAAATACCCTCCATATATTCCCAAAAAAAGTCACTATGATATTTAGAACTGATTGCAAAACATTGAACTTCTTAGAGGGTGGCATGCCCTTTTCATGCCAATGTATGAACTGCTTTTACTAAGGCTCAATAATGAACCCAAGTTTAATCTCCACTAACAATATGGTTTAAAACTTTATCTTTGTTGTCTCTGAAGAGGTAAAAAGAAAACTGTTTTGAACACCCAATGCCTCGTTGTTTTAGAAGTGGTGTGAGCATTCTTGGTACCCATCTTGCACTGACTTTTGATATTTTTAGATGCTGATGGAGAATATTCAAAAAGCTTGCAGGTGATACTCCAACCATTTCTGCAAGCTGTTTTATTCAGTCTGGCATCCTCCACTTCCAGTTTTCAACTGTTTTCATGATGTCTGAGGAACCTCAACAGAGCATCCCTGATGGAGGTTCTCTTAATTGACTCTGCCTTGCTTGAAAATGCTATGCCACTTGTAATTTATGGTTTTCCCAGGGTAGCAGTTTCTGTAAACTGAAAACATCTATTCCAAAATGGTTTTTTTTTCTTTCAGTGATGAACTTAATGACAGCACAAAATTCAATTTGATCTATACTCAGGGTTTTTTTTACAATTGATGTGCTTCTTTGGAAACATTTGAAAGAACACTTATGCAAGTGTGCTTAAATTTGGCATCTATACTCATTATAAGTCACACAATAAAATAATGTGTACTAGTTACTCTCACCTCTTCAACAATCCCAAGTTCCATGTGTTTTTTGACCACCTCTAGTACAATGTCTACATTTCTGGAATAACTTCTTATTCATCTTTATTTAACCAGATATTATCCTCAGGTAGATTCTTTTCAAGATAAACTAATCATTTCTAGTCACTGAGTTCTTGCTTGCTTAAGACGTTCTGAACCCTTTGTTTGACTGGGCAATTTGACTAAGTATCATATATTGGTGTCATTCTTTATTTCATAGAACTTGGGAGATAGTGTGATGCTGTCTTCTAGCATTAAATAATGCTGTGTAGAATTCTGATATCAAGCAGATCTTCTCTTATATACATAATATGTTTAATTCCCAAATGCATGAAAATTTTCTTTATCAAAATTGAAAAGTATATTACTCAACCATCCTATTCATTGATCTGAGTCTCCCATGACATTTTCAATATAATTTTTTTGTGGAACATGATATGCCATCATCTTCTATAAAGTTAATTTTTCTTTTCATAAAAAAATTTTCAAGATATATATAGATATATAGATATAGATATATAGATATGCATGTCTGTGTGTATATATATGGTATGCCATGCTTTTATTCTAAATTGGATACACTCTTTAAATTTTATTTAAAAAATAGAGGGAGAAAGAAAAAGAGTAATACACACACACATACATACATGCATACACACACACACAAATTTTCGACAATTAATTTTGTGAACTTGCCACTGTGCGCTTACGTTGGCAGCAGTAAAACCTTACTGAAAATTCAGTGAGGTTTCATTACCTTGAATAATCTTTGTCTCACAGCTGTTTCCATGCCAGCATTTGGTGGTATCTTGCTGAGTGGCATTCATTATTGTTGTGTTTTTGTGTGCTGTTACAAAAATGTCAGAGCTTGAATTAGAGCAAAGAACAAGCAACAAATTTCTTGTGAAACTTAGCAAGAGTGGAAATGAAATCAGGGACATGTTAGTTCAAGTTTATGAAGATAATTCCATGAAAAGAACAGCAGTGTACAAATGGATTAAATATCTTTCTGAGGCAAGGGAATGCACCACTGGTGAAAAAAGGTCAGAGTGGCAAGTAGCAAGCAGAACTGATGAAAACATTGCAAAAAATCTTTCAATAGTGAGTCAATTTCATCAGCTGACTGTAAGAAGTATAGCAGACTAACTAAAAATTGCTGGAGAAATATTTAGGAAAATACCAACTGAAAATCTTGGCATGAGAAAGGTGTGTGCAAAAATAGTTTCAAAAAAGTTCACTGATGGACAAAAACATAAGAAAGTCAAAGTTTTCCAAGACCCTTTTGGGAGGCAAGATGATGTTTTGGGCCATATTATTACTGGTGATGTAACATGGGTGTAACAATATGACCCTGAAACAAATAGTCTAAGTGCACAATTGTAGTCAGCCAATTCTCCATGACCAAAAATGTTTCATCAGTCCAAATCAAGAATCAAAATGATGTTGCTAATATTTTTAGTATCAGAGGAATTGTTCATTATGGATTTTTAGAAAATGTACTGTCAACTAAGTTTACTATTTGGAAGTACTGAAAAGACTGTGTGAAAAACTTAGATAAAAGAGACCTGAACTTTCCACCAACAACTCATGGCTCTTGCATCATGACAATGCACCAGCTCATATGGCATTATCTCTAAGGGAGATTTTAGCCAGTACAGAAATAACTGTGTTGGAAAATCATCCCCACTCCCCTGATCTGGCCTTCAATGACTTTTCTTTACCTGAAAATGAAAAAGATATTGAAAAGGGACATATTTATGACATTCAAAATACCAACATAATAAGATGACACCTCTGATTGTCATTCCAAAGAAAGAGTTCTAAAATTGATTTGAAGAATAGACTAAGCACTGGGATCAGTGCATAGCCTCCTAAGGAAAGTACTTCGAGGGTGAGCAGTATGATATCCAACAATAAGGTATGTAGCAATTTTCCTAGGGTGAGTTTGCAAAATTAATTGACTGATCTCATATATATATGTTTGTGTGTGTATTTTTATTACTATTTTTGCATAATGCACACACTTATACATATACCCATAATCTTAAGTGCTTTATAATTTTTCTTTTTTTCCCAGATTACCTCTGATTACCTCAGGTACATTCCTTAGTAATTAAATTTCAATCCATAATTAGCATGTATTTTATTATTCATGTTTATTAGTTATGTAATAGTATTGTTTTGATTCTTGGCTTTCTCCGTTACCTAAATAATCACAGTTGTCATCTCAATTTGGTATTTAATTTTCTTTCTAGTTTTTCTTTTTCTTGGCTTCAAACAAACAGAATTTATTCTTTCACATTTTTTTAATTCATTTTTATTGTTAGACTTATTGGGGTGACATCTGTTAGCAAGGATTACATAGGTTTTAGGCATACAATTCTAAAGTGTGTTGTCAACTTGATGTATAATAAGTTCACCACCCAATGTGACTTCTCTTTCCATCACCTTATATTAAGCATCACCCCCTCCTCTCCCAACCCTTGCCCTTTCTCCTCTCCATATCATACTCATCCCAAAATAAACATTAAACTATTGATTGTGTCTATGGGAGAATTTGTTTCTTCATTTCTTTTTTCTTTGCTTTCAGTTTTATATTCCGCATATGAGTGAAGTCATACAGTCCTTCGTTTTTTCAGCCTGGCTTATTTCACTAAGCATGACGATGTCCAGGTCCATCCATTTTGTTGCAAATGGCAATATTTCATCTTATCTTATACCCGAATAATATTCCATTGTGTATATGTACCACAGCTTCTTTATCCAGTCATCTGTCGCAGGGCACTTTGGTTGTTTCCATGTTTTGGCCACTGCGAACAGCGCTGCAATGAACATTGGGGTACATAAGTCTTTGCGGACAAAGGTTTTCAAGTCTTTTGGGTAGATCCCCAGAAGGAGGATTGCTGGGTCAAATGGTAGTTCCACTCCCAATTTTCTGGGGAACCTCCACACTGCCTTCCACAGTGGTTGTACCAGTTTGCACTCCCACCAGCAGTGTACAAAAGTTCCTTTTTCTCCACATCCTCTCCAGCAGTTGTTATTCCTTGTCTTGATGATAATAGCCATTCTCACAGGTGTGAGGTGGTATTTCATTGTGGTTTTGATTTGCATTTCCCTGATAGCTAATGAGGATGAGCATTTTTTCATATGTCTGCTGGCCATTTGTATATTTTCATGGCAGAAGTGTCTGTTTAGTTCTTCTGCCCACTTTTCAATTGGGTTGTTTGTTTTTTTGTTGTTAAGTCTTATCAGTTCTTTATATATTTTAGATATTAGACCCTTATCTGATGCATTATTTGCAAATATTTTCTCCCATTCAATTGGCTGTCTGTTTGCCTTGTTGATGGTTTCTTTTGTTGTGCAGAAGCTTTTTAGTTTAATATAGTCCCATTCATTTATTTTTGTTCTTACTTACCTTGCCTTTGAAGACAGATTCATGAAGTCTTCCTTGAGTCCTAGGTTTATAATTTTAGTACCAATGTCTTCTTCTATACAGTTTATTGCTGCAGGTCTGATATGAAGGTTTTTAATCCATTTTGAGTTTATTTTTATATATGGAGAGAGTTCCCAGCTCAGGTTCATTCTTTTGCATATGTTTTTCAAGTTTTCCAAGCACCACCTATTAAACAGACTGTCGTTTCCCCTTTGTATGTTTTTTGCTCCTTTATTGAAAATTATTTGTGCATAAATTTGTGGGTTTATTTCTGGGTTTTCAGTTCTGTTCCATTGGTCTATATTTCTGTTCTTCTGCCAGTACCATGCTGTTTTGAATATTGATGCTTTGTAATATAAATAGAAGTCAGAAAGTGTAATGCCACCAGCCTTATTCTTTTTATGTAGTATTGCTTTGGCAATTCGAGGTCTTATATAGTTTCATATAAATCTAATAATTTTATCTATTTCACGAAAGTATGATTGTGGGATTTTGATGGGTATTGCATTAAATCTGTAGATTGCTTTGGACAGAATGGCCATTTTAACAATGTTAAGTCTTCCTATCCATGAACAGGGGATATTTTTCCACTTCTTAAAGTCTGTTCCAATTTATTTCAAAAGTGTCTTATACTTTTCTGTGTATAAGTCTGTCACGTTCTTTGTTAAGTTAACTCCCAGGTATTTCATTCTTTTTGTTGTGATAGCAAAAGGAATTAAATCCCTCATTTCTTTTTCTGAGGATTCATTGTTTGTATAAAGGAATGCTGTTGATTTTTGTACATTGATTTTGTATCCTGCAACTTTACTATATTCGTTAATTGTTTCTAATAGTTTCCTGGTGGAATCTTTGGAATTTTTTAAATAAAGGATCATGTCATCTGCAAATAATGACAATTTGACCTCTTCTTTCCAAATTTGGATACATTTGATTCCTTTCTCTTGCTTGATTGCTGTGGCTAGAACTTCCAGTACTATATTAAATAACAGTGGTGACAGGGGGCATCCCTGTCTTGTTTCTGATTTTATGGGAGTAGGTTTCAGCTTTTCCCCATTCAGTATGATGTTAGCCGAGGATCTGTCATATATGGCCTTTATTATGTTGAGATACTTTCCTTCTATACCTATTTTATTTAGTGTTTTGATCATAAATGGATGTTGTACTTTGTCGAGAGATTTTCTGCATCAATTGAAATGACCATATGGTCTTTATCTCTGATTTTGTTTATGTGGTGTATCACATTGATTGATTTTTGTATGTTGTACCATCCTTGTGCTCCTGGGATGATTCCCACTTGATCATGATGTATGATTTTTTTGATGCATTGTTGTGTTCTATTTGCTAACATTTTGTTTAGGATTTTTGCATCTGTGTTCATCAGAGATATTGGTCTATAGTTTTCTTTTTTTGTGTTGTCTTTGCCAAGCTTTGGTATTAGAGTAATGTTGGCCTCATAGAATGAGTTTGGAAGTATTGCTTCCTCTTCAATTTTTTGGAAGAGTCTGAGGAGGATAGGCGTTAATTCTTCTTTGAATCCTTGGTGGAACTTGTTGGTGAAACCATCTGGTCCAGGGCCTTTGCCTTTAGGGAGATTATGGATAGCCATTTCAATCTCGTTGCTATTGATTGGGCTATTTAGATTTTCCAGTTCTTGGTTTAGTCTAGGTAGGCCATAAGTTTCTAGAAACTTCTCCATTTCTTCTAGGTTGTTAATTTCATGGCATAAAATCCTTCATAACATTTTCTTAGAATTCTTTGTATTTCTGTGGTATCAGTGGTAATTTCTCCCCTTTCATTTCTAATTTTGGATATTTGTGTCCTTTCCTTTCATCTTTTGATTAGTTTCACCAGGGGTTTGTCAATTTTGTTGACACTCTCAAAGAAGCAGCTCTTCATTTTATTAATTTTTTCTATTGTCCTTCTGTTCTCTAATTTGTTTAGCTCTGCTTTAATAATTTTATTTCTTTCCTTCAGCCGACTTTGGGTTTTGTCTGCTCTTCTTTTTCGAGTTCTTTAAGACGGGATGCTAAGATGATTGCTTGTGATTTTTCTAGTTTCTTAAGATAGGCCTGTAATGATATAAATTTCCCTCTTATTACCGCTTTCGCTGTGTCCCAATAATTTTGATACGTTGCATTTTCATTGTCATTAGTTTCTATATATTTTTTAATCTCATCTTTTATTTGTTCTTTTATCCAGTCCTTTTTTAATAAGCTGTTGTTTAATCTCCATGTATATGTGGTTTTTTCTGCTTTCCTTTTACAGTTGATCTCCAATTTCAAGTTTTGTGGTCTGAGAATACACTTGGTATGATTTCGATCTTCTTGAATTTGCTGAGGCTACTTTTGTGTCCCAGCATGTGGTCTATTCTTGAGAATGTTCAATGCGCACTAGAAAAGAAGTTGTAGTCTCTTTTTGTTGGATGAAGTGTCCTGTAAATGTCAATTATGTCCATTGCTGTAATGTGTCATTTAGAGCTGTTATTTCCTTATTTATTTTCTGTTGGGATGATCTGTCCATGGCTGTTAGCAGGGTGTTTAAGTCTCCCACTATGATTGTGTATTCATCAGTTTCTCCTTTCAAGTCTGTTAGTTTCTTTGTATATTTTGGTGCATCCTGGTTGGAAGCATATATGTTGATTAGTGTCAAGTCTTCTTGTTGTTGCATTGTGCCTTTTATCATTATGTAATAACCATCTTTGTCTTTTACTATCTTTTTTAACTTGAGGTTTATTTCATCAGATATCAGTATGGCCACTCCTGCATTTCTCTGGTTACCATTTCCTGGAAGTATTGTTTCCCATCCTTTCACTCTGAGTCTGTGTTTGTACTTATGGCTGGGGTGTGTTTCTTGGAGACAACATATGGATGCGTTCTGTTTTTTAATCCAATTTGCTACTCTGTGTCTTTTTATTGGTGAGTTCAGTCTATTAACATTTAGTGTGATTATCAATATGTGAGGATTTCCTGTGGCCATTACTTATTTCTTTTTTTTTTTTTTTTGGCTTGTTTGTTTTTGTTTCTTTCTTGTTGCCCCAACTTTGTTCCATTTCTCCCGATGTTTTGTTTCAGGCTGAAGAGCCTCCTTCAGTTTTTCTTGGAGTGCTGGCCTCGTGCTGGCAAATTCCCTCAGCTTCTGTTAGTCTGAGAAGGTCTTTATTCCACCTTCATATCTGAAATATAATTTTGCTGGATAATTTATTGTTGGCTGGAAGTTTCTCTCTTTTAAATTTTTGAATATTGGATTCCACTCCCTCCTGGCTTGTAGAGTTTCTGTTGAGAAATTGGATGCCAGCCTGATGGGTTTTTCCTCTAAAGATTATAGTTGTTTTTTCCCTGGCTGCCTTGAGAATTGTCTCTTTGTCTTTAGTTTTGGACATCTTTATTACCATGTGTTCTTGGAGAAGATCTCTTGGGATCCAGGTATCTGGGGGACCTGTTTTCTTCTTGAACTTGGGGTTCCAGATCTTTCCATAGGTTTGGAAAGATCTCATCTACGATTTGTTTGAGTATGCTCTCTGTAGATTGCTCTTCCCCCTCTTCTATACCTATTATCCTGATGTTGTTTTGTCTCATGGAGTTAGATAGTTCCTGCAGAGTTCTTTCAATCCTTTTGGTTCTGTATTCCCTCTCTTCCTCTTTCTGAGCTGTTTCCATGTTCTGATCTTCAATATCACTAATTCTTTTTTCTATCTGGTTGGTCCTGTTTCCTATGGCAGTTATTTCATTTCTCACTTCTTTTATGGTATTATTTATTTCTCGTATTTCCATCTCAATCTTTCTTATGTTTTGAATTTCTTTGTTAAATTGTTCTTTTTGTTCACAGAGTTCCTTTTCTATGTCGTTTATATCCTTTTTTATATTATTTATCTCAGCTATGGTGTTCTGCCAATAGGTTTTCATTTCTCTCACAGCCTTTAAAATGGCTGCTTTAAATTCTCTGTCACTTAAATCAGACACTTCCCATTCTGACAATCTGTCTTCTGGGTAAATTTCATTTTGTTTTTGAGGAGTTTTAGTTTTTAAGGAATTCATCCTGTCCACTGTGTTCTTCCTCTTTGGCATGAGGGCTTTATGTTCAGTGCTTTTATGGTGTCCTGCTGTAGGGCAGACACTAGTTGGCACTGGGGGTCAAATTTTGGGGGAGAGGGGGCTGTTTGTTTCTTGTTTCTGATCTCCTACTGCGTTTGGAGGCTATGCGCATATATCCTGGGGATAAGCCAACAAAAGGCGCTCCAAGGGTGGCTCTGCCATCTGTCCTTTGCTGGGGAAGCTGTTCTGAGGCTTGTTTCTGCTTGCTCGGGTGAATGCTATCAAATCAGTCTTTCTTCCTAGCCCTGATTCAGCATCTGGCTGTCTACGGGCTCACACCGCTTTCAGAACCCTGGGGTGCACAAGGAAGTGCACTCTCCTTAAGTCCAAAGCTGTGGGCCTGGCCTGAGACAGCAGGATCGCCTTTGCAGTGGGCTGGGAACAGGAACAGCAGCCCTGAGTAGGTCTCCTGGGGGCTTAGAGCTGGGATGTCATCTTTGCAGTTCAGAGTACTCGCTCAGCCCTTCTACCACTCAAAAGTTCCAGAGACTGGCTCCCAAACTCCGTCCCTAGCATGCAGCTCCAAAGTCCAGTTCCCCTGTGGTCTCTGCCCTCCCCCGAACTGCGCCACTCAGATCCTGTTGTAGTCTCTGCTCCCTTCCCTCTTCCTGACTCGCCCCCTTCTCTCCAACCTTCAGGTGTTTACTTGCGATTTGTGGATTTCTCAGCAGCTGTTTTGTCACTCAGGGTCCTCTTTCTTAGCTCCTGGACGGCCGTTCAATTGTGTTTTCTGGGAGAGGTTTTAGGGACCTCCTCTACAATCGCCATCTTGCTTTCCCATCCTCTAGAATATCTTCTTTTCACA
>PVJL010002627.1:30000-155016 GCA_004026885.1 Lyroderma lyra
TGTCCGCAAAAACCTATGTACCCCAATGTTCATTGCAGCGCTTTTCACAGTGGCCAAAACATGGAAACAACCAAAGTGCCCTGAAACAGATGACTGGATAAAGGAGCTGTGGTACATATACATAATGGAATATTATTCAGCTATAAGAAAAGATGAAATATTGCCATTTGCGACAAAATGGATGGACCTGGAGATCATCATGCTAAGTGAAATAAGCCAGACAGGAAAAACAAAGAACTGTATGCGGAATATAAAACTGAAAGCAAAGAAAAAAAGAAATGAACAAATAGATAACCCATGGACACAATCAATAGTTTAATGTTTATTTGGGGATGAGTGGGTTAGGGATGGGAGAAAGGGGAGGGGATGGGAGAGGAGTGGGGTAAGCCAAATATAAGGTGATGGAAAGAGAAGTCACATTAGGTGGTAAACTGATTATACATCAAGTTGACAATGCACTGTAGAATTGTATGTCTGAATCCTATGTAATCCTTGCTATCAGATGTCACCCCAATAAAAAAAAATAAAAATAAAAGAACTAAAAAAAAAAAGAAATGCAATATGACCCCAGGGGACTTCAAAGCCCAGAGCTGAGAAGGGCAGAGGCACAAGAGGCTGAAAGGCAATGTGACTCTGGATACACTGGGGACTGAGCCAAGTTGTCCTACAGTGCCCTGGTGGGTTGGAGACCTAGTCAAAGTGCATGCATGTCCCTGGATGCGTTCAGGCCTTAGCAGAGGCATGCTACACTGCCCTAGAAAGTTGGGCCCCAGCTGAAGCGTGTGCAGTCCTGGACAAGGTTGCAGCTGGAAGCTGAGGGGCACAAGAGTGCTGACAAAACCACAAAGTGACCCTGGGTGAGCTAAAGACTGAGAGCAGCCATGGAAACACTGAGCAGAGAAAACCAAAATCCTACGTGCAGTGTAGGCTCAGTAAAAAGGAAAATGGCAGAGCTGAAGGTAAGTATATGCCCTTTCCCTGTGCACTACTGACAGAGGGATAGTCTCATGTTACAGCTGAGTCCGGTACCCACAGCAGCATGCGAACTCAGACATACAGAAGTTATAACCTGCTCTGCCTTCACTACCAGGCAAAATGAGTGTCATGTATTTTTATTTTATTGCCACTTTTATTGTTATGCAATGTCATCTTTGTCTCTGATTACCTTTTTTATCTTGAAGTCTGTTTTATGGATACAAGTATGGCTACTTCTGTTTTGCTCTAGATGCAATTTTCTTGGAGTATTGATTTCCAATTTTTCACTTTGAGTTTGTATTTGTTCTTGTGGCTGAGGTATGCATCCTGGGGACACCACACAAATGTTTTTGTTTGGCTTTTTATTAATCCTTTATGCTACTCTGTGAATTTCATTAGTGAGTTCAGTTAATTTCCATTTAGGGTGATGATTTATATATGAAGATTTTTCTCTAGTTATTTCATTCTTTTTTTTCCTGGTAGCTCAGTATCTCCATTTCTAATTAACTTTTTTCTCACTGTCAGTTATTTGATTTTGATAATATTCTATGATTTTTTAATTCTAATTTGTCTTTTTTTTGTTATGTGACTCAGTTCTGAGTTAGTTTTTTGTTTGTTTTGGTTTTTATTTTGTTTGTTTTCATTTGATTTTGTTTGCATAGTTACTATGAAGTTTATAAAAAAGATTTATCATATGTAGTAGATTCTTTTCTTAAGCATTCTTCTTTATTCTTTTATGGAAATTTAAATGTTTACTTCCTCCTCTTCTATGTTTTTGTTGTTCCATCTTTTCTCTATTTATTTTGACTGTTTCAGATCATATAACCTCTTTCAGTATTTTCTGAAATGTTAGCCTTGTGCTAGAGAATTCCCTCAGCTTCTATATGTTTGTAAAGGTCTTTATTCCTTCATCATATCTAAAGGATAACTTTGCCAGATAAATTATTCTTAGCTGGTAATTTTGTAATTTTAATATTTTTCATATTTGATTCCTCTTCTTTCTGTCTTCTAAAGTTTCTGCTGAGGAGTCTGATGACAGCCTGATGAGCTTTTCTTAATAGGTTTTTATCTTTTTCCTTGCTTCCTTGAGAATTATTTGTCTTTGATCTTTGACATCTTCAGTATAGATCGCCATAAAGAAGGTCTGCTAGTGCTTAGGTAGTTAGGAGTCCTGTTTTTTTTTAATTTTTAATTCTGTTTCCTTTGTTTTGTTTTGTTTTTGAATTTGTGTTTTTAGTTCCTTTCATAAGTTTGGAAAGTTCTTATTGATTATTTGTTCGAGTAAGTTCCTTGTGGATTTTAGCTGGGCCCCTTCTGGTATATTCATTATTTTTTGTTGCTCTTTCTGATGGAATCACAGAGTAGTTGCTAAGTTCTTTCATATTTTTTGATTCTCAAATTTCTCTCAAAGAGAAATCTGTTGCTCAGCAAAGAAGTAATATATTTCACCAGCACTTGTGTTTGAGAGAAAGCCTCTCCTTCAGTTTATGCCTTGATGCCAGATAATTTATTTATTTTCATATGTTCCTGGAACCTTTTGGGCTAATTGCCCAGTGCTGGAGCTCAGAACGTAAGTCCGTCAGCGAGTAAGTCCAGCGTGGGTCCTTTCAGATGAACTTCTGGGACTTCATCAGTTCTTAATCTCATTCAACCACAATCTCCACTGTTTTTCATTGCCAGGAGTTGTGAGGACTTATCTTTTTGGCACTGGAAACTTGAGTTGGGGAGCCTGGTAGGGGCTGTGACCTCTCCCTTCTCAAGATAAACATCTATAGCTGAGGTTTACCTCCCAATTTTTAAATGTCATACTTGGGTTTTGGACCAGCCAATTCTGCATTTCTGTTTCTCCTACAAGTCTTGAGGTGGCTTTTTCTGTATGTTTTTAGTTGTAGGACTTGTGTTCAGCTACACTTCAGGTAATTCTCAATGATGGTTGTTGTGTAATTTAAGTTGTAATTTTGATGTCATCCTGAAAGAAGGCAAAAAAAAATTTACCTATTCTGCCATCTTGAATGAAAATTCTGTTTCCAACTATTTTTAACCACTATGTAACCCCCCAAGAGATTTTTATAAAGTTTAGGTTCAAAGCTAATGAAAAGTAAGGTGGGTGGATCTATGTGAATTTTCAAGATTCCTTTCATCTATTTTAATGTAAATAATTTTATCTAAAACTATTTAATCTAAATTTGGTTTCAATGTTATTCACCTTATAGTTTTTACACATTTATCAATCAATGTTTGTTCCAAAATAAATTATATACTCTGGTATACTCTGGGCATGCTTCACAATTAATTTAATATTTTTAGTTCCCTGGCTGGGAGTCGAATTCACAATTAATTTCATATCAATCCTCTTATATAAAGAAACATTTTTTGTTAAATTTATTGGTGTGACATTGGTGAGTACAAATTACATAGGTTCCAGGTGCACAATTATACAATACATTCTCTATGTGTTGGATTATGTATTCCCTACCCAGAGTCAGTTCTCTTTCCATCACCAATATATTCTACTCCTCTTTCTTTCTCTCCCAGAGTCTCCTCTTTTCCCCTCAGGTAACCACTATACTACTGACTGTGTCCATGAGTTCTTGTTTCTTTGTTGCTTTCACTTTTATATTCCACATATAAGTAAAGTCCTGTTTTATTTATGTCTGACTTATTTGTCTGAGCATAATATTCTTAAGCTCCATCCATGTTGTCACAAATGGCAGTATATTATCTTTTCTTATAGTTGAGTAATATTCCATTGTGTATATGTAACATAGCTGCTCTCTTCAGTCATCTATCAAAGGGCACTTTGGTTGTAAAGAAACTTATAAGAATACTTGGCAGACATTAACACTATGTTTGAATCTCATTTTTTCCTGTTTAGTGCAGAGTTGCTTAATTATAAAATCAACAGGGGTTCAGGATATATAAAAGCTTTGATGAGAACTAATAAAGAAATAGAAACACTCATTGGGTACCAGCTGTGTGACAGCCCCTGTGCCAGGAAAATATTCCTTTCCTTCCAGGGCTCAAAAATCTAGTGAACAAAAATTTCTCCAAGAGTTTTTGTTCCATACTTTATTAACTCTGCTCCTCTAGTTGACACAGAAATCAGGGAACAAATTAATTTTTAAAATTTAGAAACAATTATTCCCACTGGATTGTATAACTATTGGGACATTTCTATCTCTTCCTTTGCACACTGTAAAAACTGGTATCTCTTTTAACATAGATTGCTCTGCTCTAAAACAGTTGTAGGATAAATTGTCATATCAAAATTAAACAGGCATATATCTAGATTATTAAGTCAAATAACATTGTAGCTACAATAATAGGGTTTTGATCAAAATAAAATTTAAATAATTTCTCTCTTCCAATTACTTTCTAGGTGAATGGAGGCTAGTCTCTTCATCTATAAAATTTCTCTAATAATAACTAACTCACTCTTGTGACCAGCAATTGAAATAGTTTATCTGGAGTACACAGAATATGTTCTAGAGTGTTTGTCATATAATAAGCACCTAATAAATGTCAACTCTCACATTTTTTTGAAAACCTACCTTTCTATAAATATCCTTGGTTTTACACATAAATTCATTGTATTTTTCAGAGAATAGCAATAAAAACTTTCCATTTTTTTTTCTCTCATACCTTCTAGATATGTGTCAAAATTACAGAATTGCACGTGCTAGTGTCTGGAAATTGGCAAAATACTTTCCCAAAATCACCCCAAACTCAAGAGGCAAGCAGAGTGTCTGTGATTCTATCATTTTACAGAAGGAAAAGCAGAGCTCAGAAAAATTAAGTGACTTACCTAAGGTCACATAGTTAATAAATGATGGAATCATTAGTTAAAGTACCTTTGTCTGACCCTGCTGCTATGTTCTTTTAATCTTTTACTTACAATGTTCAATAAAGCTCAGAATAATTGTAGCAGTTCTGAAAAGGTCATCAAAGAAAACATTAAAGTTAAAATCCATTTGATTCAACAGCACAGACACACTGGGCAACAGCGTAGATATAGATACTCCAAAAAAAGATGTCAGTAAAAACAGGAGAAACAGGCATTTCCACTAGTTTCTAGACAAGTAACTAGGAACCCCTGCCAATCTGAATTCCTCTTTTTCTCATCATTTTGTTTACTGGAGGCTGTCCTTAAATTGCCTCCTTGACTGTAAAGGAAGCTTTGTGAAAATAATGGGGCAATATAGAATTTAATGCAGAGCAAAAACAATAGAAGTGTTTTAATAGAATGTACTTAAAACTTTTATCTTGAAAAGCAAAGAAAAGTATTGAGTTATATCATTAGTGTAAACAACCTTTGATTTTGTAGGGCTCTGAGAAGACAGTTGAGATCATTTCATGGAGAGTGACATAAGAAGTCAGCAGTAATTGCTTTTGCTTTCTTCAAGAAAAATAAATAATTATTATGAGTGAAGGGTCAAGGAGAAAAATAGCAGGCCCACTCTGAGGGGTAACAGAGAATGTGAAAATTAAACCAAGGAAAATTTGATCAGTTATAAAGTAGAATATTGCTTCTTGTCACCTTGGCAGTGATTAGGAAAACATAATCTGTTTTAAAAATAATAAAAGGAAATGAATTAATAAAAAAAATAAAAAAATTTAAAAAAATTAAAAAAAATAAAAATAATAAAAGGGTCATAATGACAGTAATGTCATAGACTATCTGACTCCAGGGTGTGTGTGTGTGTGTGTGTGTGTGTGTGTGTGTGTGTGTGTGTGTATGTATGTATATGTATGTATATACATATGAGTTCTAAGCTAATTAAATGGCTGGACAACTGAAGATTAATCTGAGGCTTTCTTTAATCAGTCTGGTCTGGTGAACATATTTGAATCTCTTTTCTAAATGATGCTGATGCAAGTCTTTGAGATAATCTTTACTGTATGTCACTTGTCAAAATCTAAGCCCATATAAAATGGAATTTTTACCTCCAAGTATTTTTGTTTAGCACTAAAGTAAATTCATAATTGTCCTTGTTTCCCTTCTTGCTTGTATTCTTATTTTTGGCATCACAGTCTGGGCATCAAATTTACCACATGTTGTCCATTCAACCTCATAAATCTTTCTCACTACCAGAAATCTGCATCTATTTATTTTTTATTTTCACTACCACCCCCTCATTTGTCACTTGGTCTAATACAATAGCCAACTACTTTTTAACTTCTCCAATTTAGCCTCTACATTGCTTCACAGGTATCTCTCTAATAAAAATAATGTCATCATCCCTTCCATGTAAAAATTCTTCAGTAACTCTCCATTGCCTTCAATATACAATCTAAATGCCTTAATCTGAAACACATATTCCTAAACAATATGGCATTTACCAACAAGTCCAACTTCCATTTACATGTCTCACTGTGTGCTGCAGTCATACTGAAATAATTGTGACTTTTACTATGTATATGCCTTCTTCTCTCGTGTTTCTTCTGTGCCTGGAGTCTCCTGTGCCCTTTTTCTACCACTTCACTTGACCGACTTCTATTAATCCTTCAAAATTAACCTTATATGTCACCACTTCAAAAACCTTTTCCTAATATCTCCATAATTGTCTATTTTATGAGTATGCATTCTATAACTTCCCATGCTTTGGTAGACACTTACAATATTTTATTATAATCATTCATTTCTCCATTTATCTGTTTCTATTTAAGTACAAGGACTGTGTCCTTTGTCACTATACCCAGTGTCTAATGCAAAGTTAAGTAATGAATGAATATATAATTTACTAGATGTTTAATGTAGAATATTTCCAGTTTTGTATAATTTTCTCATAAACCTAAAGCATCGCTGAAATATTCTAATTGAATGAGGAGTGCAATTAACTGGACTCTAGTTGTTTGAGGTTTTTAATGTGATGTTTCATGCAAATATCTGCATCTAGTGACAGAAATATTTTCTAAACTAGTCTAAAAGTTTTGCCCAAGCAATGACTAGTGTGACAACTAGACCAGTCAAAAAATCTACAAAAATATATTAATTTTAGTCAATTCAAATGTCACTACATTAAGAAACATATCTAACTAGAAAAAAGTTTTACCTTTCCAAACACCTTGAACTTTCCTTTAGCTCTAAAACTTCTAAGTCTGTCAATCTGAAGTTATAATACAAGTAATAAGAAATTATATCTAGTTAAATGTGTCACTGAGATCAAGCATAGTCTACATCACATTGGGTACAAAAAATTAAATCTTGAACTACTGTTGTGGGTAGGGTGAAAGGAGTATTTTCAATAGTTTTAAATAGAAATTTCTATGGCATCTAAACTTTAGCCTTTATAATTTAGATCCAGTCTGGAAGTCAATTTCTCACTATGATAAGTGGAGAATTTAAAACACCGTTACTATCTTCACAGTGTGGACAGAGGTGCTTCCCAGAAATCACCAAAACTCACGGGGGAGACATATAGAAAGTCAATAAGCCAAACAAACATGCAACAAATCATTCCCTAAATAACATGTAACACACAGGAGTCATTTCACAGAGAATCCAGGGATTTTTAAGACTAAAATTGATATTTACTCTGAACTGAAAATGATTTTAGAATGAGTGTGTAATCAGAGGCTAAAATATAAGACTTATTTACTACCTACTGCAGTATATAAAAGTGCAATAAAGTGCCCTGATGGATAATGACCTCAGAGCAGAGCAGCACAGGACAAGAATATTTCATGGCATTCCAACAAGAATAAAAAAGACTTGGACAACTCAAATATTTTAAAAAATGTGAATCCAATAAAAAGATAAAAATATTCTTACTTTTAAGTAGTTAAAGACTTCTTTTTAAATAAAATTATTGTGCATGAAAATTAGGCCTTAATATCAGAGCACTACTTGTTATAATTTCCAGCATATTGTATGTGCATATTATTAACTCTTTAGAAAATTGTAATTCCATTGTGTTTTAAAAATACCTAGCTAAACTTTTTGTCATCCCCTTAATTTATGTGTTAAAGAAATCCTATGACATTTTTGTTGAGAGCTACACAGGACAGGTAAATCCCACTTGACAATTGTAGTCAAGGTTCTGGTGCCCAGAGTGGCAGACAAGTTAAGCAACATTTCTTAAATTAAAAGCCTTTTAATGATGGTTTTTCCAGTCTGAGTGTGCTATAACTTTACAAATGTGTTGCTGATACACAAGTCACAATCTAAATAGATAAAAAGACTATTTTTATCTGAGAGGAAAACCAACCTTTTCTAATACTTGAACTAAATTAGATTCATTTTCATTTATTAGCACTGCAATTATTTCAGAGATATTTTGAGAATTCTCTATGATAAAGAAGAAAATAAAAGTGGGTAACTATATTGGAACTTCAGCTGATACAAGAAATTGGTTGTCATCTCTATAATAGTAATATGGAATTCTCAGAGAACACACTTGTTTCTAATTTCAAGCCATTCAAATGACTCCAGGTCTTTATAGAATATCATAATAATAATCTTACATAATCATGTTTTCTTTTCATATCCTATTATCACCATTTAAGAGAAGAAAATAAGATTCAGCTAAAGGTGTAATCTGCAATCTGTACACAATTGTGAGTTCTTTTTAATACATTGTAACAGATGAGATACAACACATCTCAGCTCTATCCAAATTCATTTTCAGGCAAATGCTTGTAAAATTAAACATGACAGGGGAAAGAAAACAAAGAAAAACAAAAGTCAGATAATTAGCAAGCAACTATTGAGTTTTTGTGTTCCTAGGAAAATCAGGAGATTCTGGCTTTCTCACTGAACATTAAAAAAGATGCATTTTGAATCAAAAAGTACCCAGATGATAGAACTGAGGTATATCCATTTACATTTTGCTTCACAATTTGTAACATTCAATGTATCAAACATCCTTTCATAATCAATCCCCAGTTCACTGTTTTATTCCCAGTGTATGTGCTCAATGAAATGTACACCAAGCACTTCCCATATGGGTCAAGATGCTTGAGTTTTCTTCATTTGTCCAAAAATAATATTGCATATAATAAAAAAATTGCCAGGTGCACTTACATGTACACATGTATGTACATTCTTGATCCCACTTATCTTCTGTTAGATAAACTTATCTTCTAAACACCAAATTATATTTTGTAAGCTCTTCTCTGTTTACAATATTATTGGCATGGTTGCCTACTTCTTTCTAGAAATGTTCCCAACCCAAAACAGCACTATTGTTGTAATGACACTCCTCCCACTTCACTGACAACTCATCTTCTTCCCTAACATAGTTATCTCTCTATTACCCCATGTCTTTTATTGTCAGTCTTATTTACCTAGTAACTCAGAATTGATACTTTGAAGACAGTTTTGTCTTCTTCCTCCAATCTAACATATACAGTTATTCATTGAATCTTAACAATATTTTCTACTGATGCTTCTCTCTCCAATTTGGTATTTCTGCTTCATTTCCACTATGAATCTAGTCCTGACAGTATTATCATATTATTGCAATAATCTCTTTTTGCATTTCTTACTTCATAGAAAAATTATTTAGTCCAATTTTAACTTTCCTAATATTTTTGTAAAAAAAAATAATCAAATAATCTGAACTCCAAAGAGGAAAAAGACCCAAGGTCTAAAAGCTAACAACAATTAAAATCTAAGGTATAAAACTTATTTACTAGTTATCAGTCCAATTTTTATCATTACACCATGCTTCTCTGACACCACTCCCACTGCAGAACATCCTCCATGATACTGTTTATCTAACATACCTTAGACTTCCATTTTCATTAAATTAATTCATTTTAAAAAATGTTATATGGTATTCTATTTTTCATTAACCCAATCTATTTAGCTTAGCATTGAAACTCTCAAATCTACCTTCATAAGAAAACATTATTTTTTAAATTATTAGTTTCAATGTCTTGGCTCTCATGAGTGACTAATAGTAGAAAGTTACACATTTACTGGCAAGATAAATGATGGTGATATGTTGAGATGGAAGTAAATTCTCAAGATAATGCTTTCATTGTTCCTTTATATAATACTGGACCTTATTCAGGTCCATTTCCTTTGTATCGGTTTTCTAAAAGTTGCCATTTTCCAAGAAGATAATTTGAGTATTATGTAGATTTGAATCTGTATGAAAAAAATACCTAGTTGGGGACTTAACATGACAGCTAGAGAGAAAATCCTTGAAACCTCTCCTGGAAAATGCAATTGAACAACCAGAATCGAACACGGGAAACCCTGAATGGCACAATCTCAACTGAGAGATCACGCAATGCAAGAAAACAACTGCAATTCAGAGACAGGGAAGAAAAAAGAAGAAGAGGTAGGAAGCAGAGCAGAGATGCAGCTGTAGATAGCAACCAAATCAGGGATGGCTGAAGGAGCAGGGAGAGAGCCAGGGAACTCTGACCATGGAGCAACATGATTCAGAGCGTGTTGGAGTCCACATGGCAACAAGAGTAGAGGCAAGAGCAACTAAAGCACTGTGAGATCATGGGTAAGTTGAAAGCTCAAAAAGGAGCAGTGCACTAGGAACCTATCCAGAATGCCACACCCCAGGCCAGGTTAGAAGACAAAGTGTCTGAACTGCCCTGGGTAAGAATAGGGCCTCCAGGTTTGGGCATGGCCCCATGACCACAAATCAGCTCTGGGATGGCAGCTGTGGAAATGTTGACTGAAATAAAACACAATCCTGGGTAAAATGAGGGCTCAGGAGAAAAGATAAAAGTTTAGTCAGTGGCATGCTCTCAGCCCCCAACCAACATGATCATAGCACACTCCCAGCTTGTCCATTGCCGGCTAGCTGTGATTTCCTGACAATCACATTAATGTTGCAGCAGAGTCAGCAACCAGGGGAACTATCACAGAAGACAAAACAGGCACAGAACACATCATCCTTGAGCCCAGGTAAAAACCAGAGACACTGAGCCTGGTTTCTTCCCCTAGTACTCTCCCAAATTTCACCCTGTCTCCCAGCTCCACCTAATGTCTACAGCCAGTTGGAATAAAAAGGCAAAGAAATCTGTGCCCTTTCCAACAAAACTCACACCCACCAAAACTGACAGTAGTACTCGGGGTAACTCCAAAACACAGGAACAGCTGCTTCTCCCTGCACTGATCTCAGAGGCATAGCACAACCTTGCTCACCACATTTTCAAAAAAAAGGAGGTACATCGAGACCAAGAAGCCTAGATCAAAAGGAGGGAAGCCCACCTTGCAAGAAATGCCCCAGTCATAGGGGTTTGAATAACCAAGAGAAAAATTTTGGAAGACACTACAGCAATACTAACTAGGAAGAGAAAGAAAGGAAAAAAAGAAAGAAAGGAAAAATGAAAGACCTCTTCGTATCTACCAAAGAAAAAGTCCTCATGCCCGGGGGCGGGGGACAGTTGGGGGAACATCAAATATGATGAGTACCTTAGGATTAAAAGATGCTCAGAAAGAAAATAAAAAAAATCTTCATAAAATAAACTTATAGATCTGAAAATATATTATATACATGACACAGAATACAAGGTTGTATTTCTTAAGACACTCAGAGAACAGAAAGAATGTCGACAGAGTACCCAGGCACAGATAAATGATCTCAGAAAGAAAATTTGTGAACAAAGGAACATTTTAACAAAGAAATTGAAAATATAAAGAAGAATCAAATAGAAGTTCAAAAGAAAACCTATGCAATAATAGAACTGAGAAACGAACGAGTTACCATAGATAACAAGGCCAACTAGATACAAGAAAGAATTAGTAATATCAAAAATTGCAACATTGGAAGCAATACAAAAAGAAAAAGAAACTTCAGAGTCAAAAGAACTAGAACTGTACACGAACTACTTCACTCTATTAGAAAGAACAATATTAGAATAATAGAAATATCAGAAGATACAGGACAAAAATCTACAGAGAGCATACTAAAATAATAGATCATAACTTTCCAAACCTATGGAAAGACCTAGAACCGCAAATTCTAGAAGAAAATAGGTGCCCTAGCTAACTAGATCCCAGCAGATCTTATTGAAGGCACATTATACTGAAGATGTCAAAAATCAAAGACAGAATTCTCAAGGCAGCTCAGGGGAAAACAAAACAGAATATAACATTTAAAGGAAAGCCAATCAAACTATCAACAGACTTCTCAGCAGAAACTTTACAAACCAGGAGGGAGTTGAATCAAATATTAAAAATACTAAAAGAGAGAAAATTTTAGCCAAGAATAATTAATCTAGCAAAATTATCCTTTATATATAAAAACAAAATAACAACAATTTTCAGACATACGGAAGCTGGGGACATTCTCTAGCAAGAGAATAGCATTTCGTACAGTACTGAAGGACACTATTTGACCTGAAACAAAAAAATCAAAATAAATGATGAAGAGTATGAAAAAAATAAACAGAAATTTTAAAAGAGAAAAAGTAATTTCCATAGGAAGTTTTCTTATATCAATTATCACCCTTAATGTAAATAGACTGAACTCACCAATAAAAAGATAGAGTAGCAGATTAGATTAAAAAACAAATCCATTTGTAGGCTGTCTCCAAGAGACACACCGCAGCTATAAGAACAAACTCAGACTCAGAGTGAAAGGGTGGAAAACAATATTCGAAGCAAATGACATCAAGAGTAAAGCAGGAGTTGCGATACTGATATTTGATAAAGCAGACTTCAGGATAAAAAAATTAACAAGAAACAAAGATGGACATTTCATTAACATAAAAAGACAATACAACAATAAGAAGACATGACACTTATTAATGTATATGTTGTCAATCAAAAAACACCAAAATTTATGAAACAACTATTAAAAGATTGAAAAAGAGAAACTGAGGAAAACAAAATTATAGTAGGGGACCTAAACACCCCCTTAATAACCATGGAGAGATTATCCAAACAGAAAATAAATAGCAAAGTATCAGCTTTAAATTATACCTTATAGCAATTGGACATACTTGACATTATAGGACATTTCATCCAACAATAGAAGAACATACATTCTGTTGTAGTGCACAATGAATATACAATGTATCAAAATTATAGGGACACAGCAAAAGCAGTAATAACAGGGAAATTTATATCATTACAGGCCTACCTTAAGCTACAAGAAATATTACAAACAAGCATTCCAAGATTGTATCTTAAAGGACTAGATAAAGAAAAAAAAAGCCAAAGTCAACAGAAAGAAATAAATAATAAAAATTAGACCAGAGAAAAATGAAATTGAGAACAGAAAGACAAAAGGAAAAATTGAGGCAACAAAGAGCTGGTTCTTTAAAAAAGAAATTAATAAAACTGACAAACCCCTGGGTAGACTAATCAAAGAATAGAAAGAAAAAACACAAATAACCAAAATTAGAAATGAAAGAGAAAAAATCATGATACCACGGAAATGCAAAGGATCATAAAATAATGTCATGAAGAGCTTTATGCCACCAGATTTAACAATGTAGAAAAATGGACAAATTTATACAAATGTATAGTTTACCTAGACTGAACCAAGAACTGGATAATCTGAATAGACTGATTAATAATAAAGAAATTGAAACAATCATCCAAAACCTCCTAATGGCAAAAGCTCAATCAGACTGTCTCACCATTGAGTTTTACCAAGCAATCAGAGAATTAATGCATATTTTCCTCAGATTCTTCCAAAAACTGAAGATTAGGCAGTACTTCCCATTTCATTCCATGAGGGCAACAATGCCCTAACACCAAAACCTGGTAAGGATAACACAAAAGAAGAAAACTATAGACCAATATCTCCGATGAACACAGATGCAAAAATCCGCGCCCCCAAAAAAAAATTAGCAAATAGAATACAACAATGCATTAAGAAGATTATACATCATGTTGAAGTAAAATTTATCCCAAGAACACAAAGATGGTTCTTCATATGCAAATCAATCAATGTGATACACCACATAAACAAAATAAAATATAAAAACCACATGATCATATCAATTGATGTAAGGAAAGTATTTGACAATATAAAACATCTATTTATGATGAAAACACTGAATAAAATGGGTATAGAAGAAAAGTACCTCAATATAATACAGGCCATATATGACAAATACTCAGCTATAATAATGTTAAAGTGAATGGGTGAAAGGTGAAGTCCATTGCCCTAAAATCAGTAACATTAAAAGGATGCCATCTGTTGCCACTGATATTCAATACAGTACTGGAAGTTTTAGACAGAAAAAATCAGGAATGAGATAGGAATAAAAGGTATCCAAATTGGGAGAGAAGAAGTCAAACTGTCACTCTTTGAAGATGACATGATCCTTTATACAGAAAATCCTGAAGATTCCACCAGGAAACTATTGGAAACAATAAATGAATACAGTAGTCACAGGATACAAAATGAATGTACAAAAATCAATTCAATTTTTATATACAAACAATGAAACTTTAGAAAAAGAGACTAAATACCTTTTGCAATTTCTACCAAAAAAAAGTACCTGGAAATTAATTTAAAAGAACATGAAAACTGTAAGAAATTATTAAAAGAAATTGAAGGGATACAAAGAAATGAAAAGATACTCCATGTACATGAATAAGAAGGCCTAACATTGTTAAAATGGCCATATTATCCAAAGCAATATACAGATTTCTTGCAATTCCTATGAAAAATACCACAAATATTCTTTCGTGAAATAGATTAAAAAGTTATCAGATCTGTATAGAACCACAAGACCTTGAAAAACTGAAACAATTCTACATAAAAAGAATAAGATTGGAGATAACATTCTCCCCAATTTCAATTTATACTCCAAAGCATCAATAATCAAAACAGCTTAGTATTGGCAAAAAAACCAAACACACACACCAATTGAACAGTATTGAAAAACCAAGAAATATCTCAGACTGCAAAGCTTTGGAATTGGAGAGCAACTGTAAAAGGAAAGAAGAAAAAAAAACACATATACATGGAGATTAAACATTTTATTAAAAAACACTGGATAAAAGAAGAGATTAAAAATATATAGAAACTAATGACAATGAAAATATAACATGATAGCGTATTGGGACACAGAGAAAGCGGTAATAAGAGGAAAATTCATAGCATTACAGGCCTATCTTAAGGAACAAGAAAAATCACCAGTAAAAACCTTAGCATCCCATCAGAAAGTACTAGAAAAAAAGAGCAAACAAAACCCAACGTCAGCAGAAGGAAAGAAATAACAAAAATCAAAGCAGATCTAAACCAATTAGAGAACAGAAGGACAATAGAAAAAAATTAATATTACGAAGAGCTGGATTTTGAAGAAAGTCAATAAAATTGACAAAGTTCTGGCTATACTAATCAAAAAACAAAAGAAAAAACCACAAATATCCAAAATTAGAAATGAAAGGGGAGAAATGACCACTGATACTACAGAAATACAGGGGATTATAAGAATATATTATAAAGGACTTTATGCCACTAACTTTAATATCCTAGAAGAAATGGACAGGTTTCTAGAAATTTATAGCCTACCTAGACTAAACCAAGAACTGGATAATCTAAATAGACCAATCAATAGCAAAGAGATTGAAATGACTATCCAAAATCTTCCCAAAGGCAAACGCCCTGGACCAGATGGATTCACCGAGTTCTACCAAGCATTCAAAGAATAATTAATGCCTATCTTCCTCAGACTCTTCCAAAAATTTGAAGAGGAAGCAATACTTCCTAAGTCATTCTATGAGGCCAACATTACCCTAATACTAAAGCCTGGTTAAGACAACACAAAGAAAAGAAAATTATAGACCAATATTTCTGATGAACACAGATGCAAAAATTCTAATCAAAATATTAGCAAATAGAACACAACAATGCATCAAAAAGATCATACATCATGATCAAGTGGGAATCATCCCAGGAGCACAAGGATGGCTCAACATACGAAAACCAATCATTGTGATACACCACATTAACAAAATAAAAGATAAAGACCACATGATCATATCAAATGATGCAGAAAAAGCTTTCTACAAGATCCATTTGTTATCAAAACACTAAATAAAATAGGTATAGAAGGAGAGTATCTCAACATAATAAAGACCACATATGACAAACCCTTGGCTAACATCATACTGAATGGGTAAAAGCTGAAGCCTATTCCCCTAAAATCAGGTAAAAGAGATGCCCCTGTCACCAGTCCTATTCAATATAGCACTGGAAGTTCTAGCTATAGCAATCAAGCATGTGAAAAGAATAGAAGGTATCCAAATTGGGAAAGAAGAGGTCAAATTGTCACTATTTGCAGATGACATGATCCTTTATATAAAATATTCCAAAGATTCCACCAGGAAACTATTAGAAACAATAAACGCATACAGTAAAGTCGCAGGATAAAAAATCAATGTACAAAAATCAACAGCATTCCTATATACAAATACCGAATCCTCAGAAAAAGAAATGAGGGAGTCAATTCATTTTCCTATCACAACAAAAAGAATGAAATACCTGGAAATTAACTTAACAAAGAACATGACAGACTTATACACCAAAAACTGTAAGACACTTTTGAAGGAAATTGAAGCAGACACTAAGAAATGGGAAAATATCTCTTGTTCATGGATAGGAAGACTTAACATTTTTAAATGGCCAATTTGCACAAAGCAATCTACAGATTTAATGCTATACCTATCAAAATCTCACAATTATACTTTTGTGAAATAGATAAAAGAATTATCAGATTTATATGGAACCATAAAACACCTTGAATTGGCAAAGCAATACTATATAAAAAGAATAAGACTGGTGGCATTACACTCCCTGACTTCAATTTATATCTCAAAGCATCAACAGTATAAAGAGCTTAATATTGGCATAAAAACGGAAACATAGACCAATGTAGCAGAACTGAAAACCCAGAAATAAATACACAAATTTATGGACAAATAATGTTTGATAAAGGAGCAAAACATACATAATGGGGAAAAGACAGCCTCTTTAGTAGATGGTGCTGGGAAAACTGGAAAAACATATGCAAAAGAATGAACTTGAGCTGCGAACTCTCTCCATATACAAAAATTAACTCCAAATGGATTAATGACCTTCATATAAGACCTGCAACAATAAACTGTATAAAAGAAAATATTGGTACTAAACTTATAGACCAAGGGCTCAAGGAAGTCTTCATGAACCTGAAATCAAAGGCAAGGAAACTAAAGCAAAAATAAATGAATGGGACTATGTCAAACTATAAAGCTTCTGCACAGCAAAATAAACCATCAACAAAGCAAAGAGACAGCCAACTGAATGGGAGAAAATATTTGCAAATAACACATCAGATAAGGGTTTAATATCTAAAATATATGAGGAACTAATATGACTTAACTTTGAAAAGGCCAACAACCCAATGAAAAATGGGCAGAAGAACTAAACAGACACTTCTCCAATGAAGAAATACAAATGGCCAGCAGACATATGAAAAAATGCTCATCCTCAATAACTATCAGGGAAATGCAAATCAAAACCACAATGAGATACCACCTCACAAATGTTAGAATGGCTATTACTAATAAGACAAGGAATAACAAGTGCGGGAGAGGATGTGAAGAAAAAGAAACTCTCACACACTATTGGTGGGAGAGCAAATTGGTATAATCGCTGTGGGAGACGGTGTGGAGGTTCCTCAGAAATTTGGGAATGGAATTACCATATGACTGAACAATCCCCCTTCTGGGGATCTACCCAAAATACTTGAAAACCTTAGTTTGCAAAGACTTATATATACCAATGTTCATTTCAGTGCTGTTCACAGTAGCAAAAACAAGGAAACAACAAAAGTACTCTGTGACACATGACTGGAGAGAGAATCTGTGGTACATATACACAAGGGAATGTTACTCAGCTGTAAGAAAAGATGAATTATTGCCATTTACAACAAAATGGATGGAACTGGAGATCATCATGCTAAGCGAAATAAGCCAGACAGAAAAAAACAAATAAAACTTCATGACTTCACTCATATGCTAAATATAATACTGAAAACAATGAAGAAAAAATCATACGAACAAACAAATAATCCATGGACAAAATCAATACTTTAATATTTATTTGGCGACAAGTAGGGAGGGGATGAGAGAACGGGGAGGGTGTGTGAGAGGAGAGAGTGAAAGGTAAACATATAGTGATGGAAACAGAAGTTACATTAAATGGTGAACATATTATACATCAAGTTGACAATGCACTATAGAATTGTACAGCTGAAACACGTGTAATTTTGCTAACAGATGTCACCCCAATAAGTCTACCAATAAAAATAAATTTTAAAAATTTTTAAAAAAGAAAACCCAGAAATAAATTCTCAAATATATGGACAAATAAATTTTGATAAAGTATTGAAAAATATTTAATGGGGAGAAGAAAGCCTCTTCAGTAGATGGTGCAGGGAAAATTGGAAAACCATATGCAAAAGAATAAATCTAAACTGTTAGCTGTCACCATATACTAAATTCAAAATAGATTAAAGATCTCCACATAAGACCTAAAGAAAAAAAAAACTGTATAGAAGATAACATTGGCAATAAACTTATAGATCTCAGGCTCAGGGAAGACTTCATTAACCTGACCTCAAAGGCAAGGGAAGTAAAAGCAAAAAGGAATAAATGGAACTATATCAAAATAAAAATCTTCTGCACAGCAAAAGAAACCATCAAAGCAAACAGAGAGGCAACCAAATGGAAGAAACAATGCAATAGATGATTGGAGAAAGAAGCAGAGGTACGTATAGAGAATGGGATATTACTCAGCTATAAGGAAAGATTAAATAATTCCATTTGTGACAAAATAAATTTACCTTGAGATCATCATGGTAAGCAAAGTAAGCCAGAAAGAAAATACCAAAGACCATATCACTTCACTCATATGTGGAATATAAAACTAAATGCAACAAAGGAACAAAAATTCATGGTCACAGTCAATAGTTTAGCAGTTACATGAGGGTAAGGGAGGAGGAGATGAGAGAGGAGGTAGGGGGAGTCAAATATATTGGTGATGGAAAGAAAACTGACTTTGGGTGGTGAACACATAATGAAACACATAGATGATGCACTGTAGAATTATACACCTGGAACCTATGTAACTTTTGCTAACCAATGTCACCCCAATAAATTTAACAATAAAAAATAATAAATGATTGACTTTATATTTAAAAAACAAAACAAAACACCTTAACCAGCATCTAGTGGCTGAGAAATAATAGAGTTGAGGCCAAATATACCACTGGAAAGAATAGCAATAGCGTATCTTTGCAAAATCATCATTACTTAGTGAAGTAACAGAATAAATTAATTAAGAGATATGATAAAGTTATGAAGGAGCCACTCCTGGAACATTTTAACAAGATTATAACTATTAATGTCCTGAAACTCATAGTCATAACTTAGTCAAAGAGGCATTGGTAGTGGTGGTGGGGTCATTGTGGGCAGTGAATAGAAAGAGGCATAAGGAATAAAGGAATGAGAGAATTTTTGTCCAAGTATAAAAATGAAAATAGAAATAAGAGGTCTCTGAATCTAAATGGCCTAAGTATAAATGCCAACTTCTCAAACAAATGAATGTATGTAAAGTACAATTGTAGTTTTACTAATAGTATGAGATGCTTTCCATTTAAAAATAATTTTCTATCAAATATATTTTATCATTATGACAACTTTGTGAAGCAGTATTTGCTATTTCTTTATTGTAAATAAAATTTGGGGTTCTGAGATAGTAACTTGCCTGATGTGTATAGACTGAACATAGGTTTAAAATTCATCTTGAACTGTCTTCACTAATGCTAAAAACGCTTGTAATTACTTGTTCTCTGTTTTCCTACTACAAGTTAAATCCAATAAGGGCAGGAAGCACATATATCTTGTTCACAATGATATCTCTAGGGCACAGTACAGTGTCTGCCTTAAAGCAGATGGTTTAAAATATTTATTGAATAAAGAAAAGAACCAAATTAAGTTGGTTGTTTTTTCATACAACTAAAACAGGAAGTACCTTTCTAGTTTACAAACTCCAGCTAAGATCTGAGGTAACTTTATATTAACTATATAAGTATATTTGATGGTCTGTTAATGTAGTTATTTATTATCCTTACTAAAATTAGAAAGGTAGGGAGTTCCCTGGTGGTGTAGTGGTTAGGCTTTGGTGCTCTCAATGCTATGGCCTGGGTTCAATTCCCAGCTGGGGAACTACCCCCCGAAAATTATAATTTGATTTTTAAAATATCTCATCTTAAAAATAATATACTGTAGACTCTCAATTAACTGGCATCCATGGGGATTGCTAGATGTCAGATAAATTTATAATAAGTAGACCCTCCCTTAACTGGAGAAAATTTAAATTGCATCTCAAACAACCGGCAAAATAACAAGCAAAAAATATTTTTGATGATTGCTTAAGAGGACTGATTGCATGAGCTCTGGTTAGCAGTCCACTCTGCTGTTTTCTGACTCAAAATAAATATCACTTGGTTTCTAAAATAATCATTTCATTAAACACAGAGTTATTTTCTGTCTCTCAAATAAGTGATCTTGCTCAGAAGACTGTTCTCATAATCAATATTTGTTATGGGAAAATTTCAATTTTTGGATTATGAATACACTTTATTCCATATTATCTTACCTCACTAACTTAGGTTCATCTTTTTGTATTATATTACACCATTACTTCTTGGGGATGATTTCAAAAACTTATAATGTAAATAAGAATCACAACAAATATTCAACTTTGAGAAAGGCAAGTTATCTAAAACCAAAAATAAATTAACTAACTTAATTTTTATTAAGCTAAAGATAGGAAAAGTTTATGTTAATTCACACAGAAATAGCTTTATGGATTGCAAATACAAGTACTTTAGGAGGGAAATGAAGACAGGACTTAAATGTATTTCCCCTTTTCCTACAGCTCTTCTCTTGCATTTCTCTTGTTTAAGTCATCATAAGACCTAGTGTTACAAAGGAACTGCCCAAATTTGACCAAATATTGGAATACTAATTTCCTTCCACAGCCCCATGGTTCTAGATAAATTGAATTTTAAATAAAAAAAAAATTAGATCTTCAGTCGAACTCATTACTCTAACAGTCAAAATATATTTCAGTGACAAAAGGCTTAGATAAATTCATGAATGCAAAGTCCATAGAGGGAAAAGGGTGAAAAATTACAATCTTAGATATTGAAATGGAAAGAGTCTCAAGACACCATCTGCTCCAGCTACCTGCCTTCAAGCAGGCAAAACTAATCTCCAAATTGGCTGATGAGGCAACTAAAACACAAAGGATCACTTGCCCAAATCACATAGCCAGTCTAAATACAAGAAATGTAGAAACTTAGCCTCATGTGGTAGAATATGTTTCACTGTCCTGCCATACTGCATCTTCCTCATGGTGATCCAAACTGGGTCCTGATGGTGAGCTGAGTTAGCCAATGACTTCATCCCTGGGGAATGTCATTTTCCATTGGACCTTTTATACATCTTATCTCTATTCATGCACCTTGGAAGCCTTAAAATAACAGTTGTGTTTTTATAGATATATTATTCTATCTAATTAGATTTTATCTATATTTCCAATTGTATTTCTACTAACATATCATTTCATCAAACTTCAAAAGTAAAAACTTCTTAGATTGATGTAGTCCCATTTGTTGATTTATTTTGTTTCTCTTGCCCATAGAAATATACCACTAAAACATTACTAAAGATAATGTCTGAGAATTTACTGCCTATGTTTTGTGCAAGATATTTTAATGTTTAAGGTGTTACATATAAGTCCTTAATCCATTTTGAGTTTATTCTTATGTATGAAGTAAGAAGGTGGTCCAGGTTTTTTTATTATTATTTATCTGTTCAGTTTACCCAGCACCATTATTTTAATAGACTGTGTTTACCCCAGTGTATATTCTTGTGTCCTATGTCATAGATGAAATTACCATATAAACATGGATTTATTTTTGGGCTCTCTCTTTTTTTCATTATCTATAGGTCTGTTTTTTATATCAACACCTGCTGTTTATATTATTACGACCTTATTGAATAGTTTGATAGCAGGTAGCATGATCTCTCCAGCTTTGGTCTTCTTTCTCAAGATTGCCATAGTCATTAGGGGTCTTTTACGGTTCCATTAAAAGTTTTTAGATTACTTTATCTCATTCTGTGAAAAATGCCATTAGTATTTTTATGTGTGTGTGTGTGTGTGTGTGTGTGTGTGTACCACAAAGGTAAAATATATTTACAGAAATAAGAGTACAGTGTTTAAAATGTTGTATATTAATTACAACATTTTACTAATGTAATAGAAAGAAAGAGTGGTTCAAATTTTAGGAGCTTTGTACTGACATCAAATTGTTATTTGATGCCATTGGTATTTTAATAAAAATTGCATTGAATTTATAAATTGTTTCTGGTTGTATGGGCATTTTCACTATATTTATTCTTTCTATCCATGAGCATGGTAAATGCTTCATTTTATTTCTATTTTTAATTTTTTTCTTCACTGTCATAATTTTCTAAGTGCATGTCTTTTACTTTCTTGGTTAAATTTATTCCTAGGTATTTCATTTTTTATGCAATTGTAAATGGTATAGTTTTCTTGATTTCTTTTTCTGAATGTTTGGTATTGGTATATTAAAATTCAACCAATTTTTTAATACTAATTTTGTATTTTACTACATTACTGAATTGATTTATTAATTCTAAAAGATTTTTGGTTGACTCTTTGAGTTTCTCTATATATAGTGTTAATATCATGTCACCTGCAAATAATGACAATTTTACTTTTTCTTTTACATTTTGATGCTTTTTATTTCTTGTTTTGTTTTGTTTTGTTTTGTTTTGTCGAATTGCTGTGGCTTAGACTTCCAGTACTACGTTAAATAAAAGTGGTAAACATGGACATCCTTGTCTTGTTCCTGATCTCAAGAGGAATGCTTTTAACTTCTCTCTGAGGAGTATGATGTTAGCTGTGTGTTTGTTGTATATGGCTTTTTTATGTTAAGTTATGTTCCATCTATTCCCATTTTGCTGAGATTTTATTTTGCCATAAATGGATGATAGATTTTGTCAAATAGTTATTCAGCATTTATTGATATAATCATAAGATTTTTACCTCTCATTTTATTTATTTGGTACATCACTTAAATCCATTTACTGAAAATAAGCTGACCTTGCATCAAAGAAACGTTTCCCTTGATCAAGGTGTATAACCACTTAATGTAGATGTATTCCTGAATTTTGTTATTGAGTATTTTGTTGAAGATTCTTGGATCTAGGTTAATGCAGGATATCAGGCTATAGATTTCTTTTATGTGATGTCGTTGTCCGGCTTTGGAATTGAGGTAATGTTACTCTCATTAAAAGAGGATAAGAGCATCCCATTGTCTTGTTTGGAGCATAAATATTAGCAAAAGTTATATCATCTTGTTTGATTGATTATTTGATGATTATGAAATGTCCTTGTTTGCCTTTTATTAAAGCCTTTGTCTTAAAGTCTATTTTGTCTTTTATAAGTATTTCTACCTCATTTTTTTTCATTTACATGAAACATCTTCTTTTAATCCCTTTACTTTTTGTCTTTGTATGTTTTTCAACTTGAAGTGGACCTCTTGTAGACAGCATAAATAAGAATTTTGATTTTTTTTATTAATTCAGTTACCCTATGTTTTTTTATTGGAAAATTCAAATCATTTATATTTAGAATGATTATTAATAGGTACTTAGTTATTGCCATCTATATTATTCACATTCATGTTTTTTGTTTTTGCTTTTCTGTCTAAAGAAGTCTCCTAAACTTTTCTTGTAATACTAATTTGGTGGTGATAAATTCTCTTAGCTTTTTCTTGTCTGGGAAGCTTTTTCTATATACTTCAATTTTACATATTAACCATGCTGGGTAGAGTAGTCTTGGTTGTAGGTTCTTGCCTATCCTCACTTTAAGTATTTTGTAGTAATCTCTTCTGGCATACAAATTCTCTGTTGAGAATTCAGATAACAGGCTGATTAGAGCTCCATTGTAATTAACTAACTGCCTTTCTCTTGCTCCTTTTAAAATTCTCTCTTTATCTTTAATCTTTATTTTCTAATTACAATGTGTCTTGGTGTGGACCTCTTTGGAATCATCTTGTTTGAAACTCTGTCCTCTTTAAAGTTTTATGTTTATTTTATTCACCAAGTAAGAGATGTTTTCAGTCATTATTCCTTGACCTAGGTTCTCAATCCCTTGTCCTCTTCTTCTTCTAGTACCTCTATGATGAGAACATTGCTACATTTGAGGTTGTGCAAGAGGTTCCTTAAAATATCCTTCTTTAAATCGTTTCTTCTTCTTGCTGTTCTAATTTGGTGTTCTCTTCTACCTTGTCCTCCAAATCCCTGATTCAGTCCTCTGCTTCACTTAATCTGCTGTATCTTTCAACTCAGTTATTTTTAATTTCTGACTTATTTTATTGTTTCTATGTCTTTTTTTATGGTGATAATCTCTTGGTTCATGTTCTCACAAAGTTCTTTAAACATCCTTTGAACCAGTGTTTTTTTTCTTAAAATTCATATTAAAATACAGCTAACATAAAATATTATATTAGTTTCAGGTATAAATCAGTTATTCAACACTTAAATACCTAAAGTGGTTATAACCATGGTAAATCTAGCATTCATCTGACATTGTTTCATGCTATTACAATATCATTTACTATGTTCTCTATGCTGTACATTACATCTCCATGAGTGATTTGTGTTATACCTGGAAATTTGAACCTCTTATTTTTCTTCACAGTTTCCCCTGACTTTAATTTTTTAAATTACCATTGACATTCAATATAATTTCATATTAGTTTCAAGTGAAAAGCACAATATTAGACATTTATATAATTTAAGAAGTGCTGCCCCTGACTAATCTAGTGACAACTACATTATTATTACCATATTAGTGACAATATTCCATGTGTTTTATTTTATATTCCCATGACGCTTTTGTAACTACCAATTTGTACCTCTTACTACCTTCACATTTTTAAAATTTAGCTCCCAATCCACTTTCTATCTATCATCCTGATAAATTTAGTACCATTTGACACCATGCATATTTATTAATATATTATTGACTATGTTCTATCCTACATTCCCATGACTACTTTGTAATAACCAATCTGTACTTCTTAATTCTTCCTCATTTTAAGCCACTTTTCCAAATCTCACTCCTATCTAGCAGCTAACAAAATGTTCTCTATATGTATAAGTTTTTTTAAATTTTTCATTTGTTTTCTTTTAAGTTTCTACATATAAGTGAAATTACATTGTCTTCTCTTTCTGACACACACCACTCAGCACAGTATCCTCCAGGTCAATCCATATGACAGTAGAAGGCAAGAACCCATTTTTTAATAAACAAAGTATATTTTATTATATATATGTATCATCCTTTTTTTTTTTATCAATTCACCCATCTAAGAACACTGAACTGGCCTTTACATCTTAACCATTGTATACAATACTGGAATAAATATATAAACGAACACATCATTTTAAAGTAACATTTTAAATTTACATAAATACCCAGAAGTGTGATTACTGGGTTCTTCTTTTCTTCTTGTTATAGCCTTAGTTTTAATGTCTATTTTGTCTGGTTTAAGTATTGCTACCCAGCTTAGTTGTTTGTTTGTTTACATTTTTATGAAATACTTTTACCATCCTTTTACTTTCACTCTGTGTGTCTTTTAAACTGAAGTAATTATTTTGTAGGCAGCATATATAAGTGTCTAGTTTTTTCATCCATTCAGCCATTCTATCTTTTGATTAGTGCCTGAAATTTGGGTGGGGCAGGGTCTCAGGGAATCACCAGGATGAGGTGAAACAATGATGTTAGCTAATTTGGTGTAGACTTAGATATGGCATCTGCCTGCGTCTGCATGAAAGCAGTGCAGAGGGCTCAAGAAGTAAACAGTGCATTCTGCCAGCATATCTATCTGGGAATAAAAACACCTGCTCCATTATTCTTCATCCTGATGCCAGACAACTCAGTTCTTTCCCATATGTCTCTGACTTCTTAGGAGCTCCTGATTCAGTGCTGGAACTCAGAGCAAGTGTGCCCATCAGCAAGTAAATCTGGGTGCACTGTCCTAATGAGGAATACCTGGGACTCCAGCCATCCTCCATTTCACCCAGCCACAATTTCTACTGGTTTCCATAGTCAGAAGTTGTGGTGACTTGTCTTCTCAGTACTGTAACACTGAGCTGAACAGACTGGTGTGGGGCTGGAATATCTCGCTTCCCAGTGTAAACCTCAGCATCATAGATATCCCTTCTATTTATTGTACACCACACATAGGATTTGGACCATGCAGTTCATCATCTCTTCCCTTCTTAGCAGTATCATTGTGGCTTCTCCTCTATGTTCTTAGTTGTGTTCAGCTAAACTTCAGGTGATTTTCAATTATGGTTGTTTTGTATTTTAGTTGAAAATTTGCTGTTGTAATAAGAGAAAACAAGCACAGCATTTATCTGCTCTACCATCTTGACTGGAAATCTATAACCAGTGCTTTGATCTTTGTACTGGTGGAGTACTTATATTCATTTCATTTAGTTCTTTTGCTGCAATTTTCTCTTGTGATTTTATTTGGAACATGTTTCTTTGTTCCTTCATTTCAGTTGCCTTTTCGTGCTTGTTACTGTATATTAGATAGATCTTCTATGTCCCCCACGATTGACAGGGTGACCTAACTTAGTAGGTTTCCTTTGAGGCCAATTGGCAAAGTCTCTCTGGTTAGTTGAACCAAGGGTTTCAGTTGTATCCCTTGTGTGTGTTGTATTTGAGCCTTGATTGCTGATGCTGCATTAGTTTGTGGGATTGACACTCATAATTACTTTGTAATGATTGGCTATGACCACAATGTACAAGATGCAGTGTGGTGGCTTAGGCCACAGAGAAGAATTTACCTTTGCAGGCTCTGTTGCTTGCCATGACAACTCTTTGAATGTGTTGCTTATGGGATAATTGGTGGTGCTCTGTTGTGATCCGAGGCTAGGCACCTCTCGTGTTGGCTTTGGGACCTCCTGGTAAGGGCTTCAGTGTAGGCGAGGTCAGCCTGGGGTTACCTAATAGGAGATATGAAGCAATCACAGTTTGTCACTATCCGTGCTGGCCTTATAGGCATGTGGGGGAGGCCCCATTGCCTACTGAGGATGGCGGTCTCAAGTACCAGGCCTGGGGTAGCTCACCAGAAGGTCTAAGGCACCTCAAGGCCTGCCCCCATCTGCCAGCTCCACATAAGTCTCAGTCCCTGAAAGAGCATAAGGTTTATATATGAGTTTGGTTTAGTAAGGTCTCGAACAGTCACCACAGCAGGTCAACTGGTATTCACTAGGTTAATGCAGATTCAGATTTGGTGTCAGTGCTAAACCTGTGGTCACTCAAAAGTCTCAGAGCACAACAAGGTCAGGCAGCACCTGCCTGGGGACCACAGATGCTCATGAGTTTTTCAAGTAAATGTGCGACATGGGTCAACCTCAGCTGTCCACTTGCTGCTGACTACTGAAAAACCCTCCAGTAGTGTGTGATTGGGTGGGGCAGGGACCCTGTGAGTCACCAGGGTGGTCCCAGTGGATTACAACAAGCCAATAAAAATTCAAATCTTGCAGTTTGGGTGGAGACTCTATACATGAAAGATGACGTCTTCTTACTGGATAGATGAGTAAAGGCTTCAACACAGGGGCAATGGTGGTTATCCCTCCAGCTTTGGTCCTGAAACTGCTCAACTCAGTCTCTCCCTATATGTCTGTGGCACTTCCCATTCTTCTTTTCCTTTGCCAGAGCCCAGGGTGAGTGCCTGTGAGGGAGGGAGTCTATGTGAATGCCCTTTAAGAGGACACCTGGGTTTCCAGAAACCTTAATCTCACCCCAATTGATGTAATCTCCACTAATTTTAACAGAAAAATATTGTGAGGGCTCTTTTCCCTGGCATTGATGCTTTGGTCTGGGGAGTCTGGTATGGGGTTAGGAAGGACCTCTGCAGCTGAGGTCATATAACAAAGAGTTTTATGATCACATCTTTGGCTTCATTTTTTTTGCCTTGAGATAATATATTTTAGATTTGACATTTGTCTTAATGTTCTCTCTTACTCTAAGAGTCTTCCACTTGCATTGAGTGAAGATGAGAAATACTCGTAGTTATGTTTTTGAATTAGTTAAGTTTTGACTTTTATATTTTTTCTAAAATCTTCTTAAAAACTTAAAAAAACTCTTTACTTAACTAATCTGTATTTATATTAATGTGATATGTAGCTAAAAGGGATTACTTGATATCAACATTCTGCATGAAAATCTCTTTTGCCATATTCATCAGGTAAGGTAAATTTTCTATTTGTTTTGTTAAACTTTCAGTGACTGAAAACAAAACATCTCTATTCCTTTAGCTTCCAATATTCTTTTCTTTTCTTTTTTTTTTTTTTTTTTTTTTGCTTTTTGGTATGTGGGTAGCTCCCTAACTGGGAATCAAACCCAGGCCGCAGCGCTGGCAGCGCCAACGCCGAAGCCTTAAGCCACTACACCATCAGAGAACTCCCCCTTTTCTTATTTTTTAAGCTTTCACTAAAAGACTTGTTTTGCAAGCAAAGCTATTTCTAACAGTCTCCTGTAGGTCCTTCTAGCTTCTGTCTGCTGCCAAACCCCAAAGGCATGCTATAGGGTTTCTATTTTTAGGGTCTTACCCTGGTACTCTTAGCAAAATCTCTTCCAGTTACTATTGCTGCATAACATGCAATTTAAAACAAAGTTACTCAGAACAGCAATTATTTGATTATACATACTAGATATTGTAGATGAGGAATGTGAACACAGTTAACTTGGCATTTTTTATGCTACTCATAATATCAACTGGGTTTAATTCAGTGATACTAAGCTGATGAGTGGGATGAGCTGGAGGGTCCAAGATAGTTTCACTCACACACATAGTACTTTGGTGGAAATGGCAGAAATACTGGCCTCAGTTGATAACTAGCATATCCATGTGGCATCTCTAGCATAGTAATGTCCCAATATTTGAACTTTGTACTAAGTTCTAATAAGGCTTACCTCAGGGTGTTCCAAGAGAACATAATGGACCTACATGACTTAAAACTCAGCCTCAGAGGCCATAGAGCATAACTTTCACCATACTCTACTCTTCACAGCAGTCACAAGTCTATCCAGTTTTAATTAAAAGAAAACTAAATTTCATGTCTCAGTGTAAAGAAGATCAAAGAATTTGCGGCCATACTTTAAAACTACCATACTATGTAATCTATGTTCCTCATTTTGGATTGGTAAATACGTTGATAGGAATAATAGCTGCATTGCAATAAAAACCCCTTATGTTCTGGAAACTAGTCTAAATACATATGTTATATAATTTAGTCTATTAAAAAAAACAACTGTGATTTAAAAACTATTGCTATCTCCATTTCACATTAAGAAATTGAAGGGCAAAGAGGATAAGTAACTTGTCCAAGATCTTAAGTTTATAAATGACAATGTCAATTAGCAGGCTATACCTAGATATATTAGATCAATATGTGCAGCTTGTACTTTAATTAATGTAATTCCGTACCATGAAGACATCATTCATATACAATGTTCTTACAAATTTAATCAAAATGTAAATGCATGAAAGGATAAAATTTAATAACTTTTTCTCATAATCAAAGAAATATTATTTTATTTTAACAAGTGAGAAAATATGAACAAAAAAGTTAAGTACTACCTATAGTGATCATAAAAAAAGTAAGAAATTAATTTACTTTGTATGCTTCAGGATTAAGAAGATGGGGGAAGAGTATAGAGACAATGATATTTTAGTAACGCTTTATTTCTCTTACTCAAAACATAAATTTGGAAAAAATGAAAGTCTTTAATATCCCAAACACCCAGAGAAATTACCTTAAATATTTTGATATATATCTTTTCATTCCTTAGAAACCACACATACATGCGCGCCCACATGCATGCATACATACACACAGGTAAGCTCACATTACATATGGTTTTTTATTTAACGATATCTGTGTGCATATTTTCTCATTCTATTATTATTTTAATGGCATCACAGTATAGGTGATGCAATTCAAAATTCCTGACCTACAGGATCCATGAGACATAATCACAGTATTTGTATATGACGCCCCTTATTACTAGACATTTAAGTTTTTTTAATGCTTTTACTGCATTGACTTCAAGCTTTTTTCAAAATGTCTCAAAAAGTAACAAAAAATAAAAATTTATATTTTTACTATTTTATGCATTTAATAATAACATTTTGAGCTTCTTTGTATATAAATAACATTATATTCATTTTAAATATTTGTTACATGGTAATACATTTGCCATTATATTGAATTTTAGCAAAAAGTACTCATAACATACTAAGTGGTATCAATTAGATTTAAGTATAGATAAGTTACAATCTAATGACATTGATGACATAAAACTTTATTATAAGATGTTAATATGGCATACAAAACATCTTTGTTGTTGATAACACAAATCACAGAAAACCATATTAAAATTAATGTAAATGGTGAAAATTGTTTTGAGCTCATGGGGTAAACTTGAAAGCCACAGTAGGCAGATGGAAATATTCATTCAGATATATCAGAATGTCACAGAAACAGGGTAAACATTCTTTAATTATGAACAATGCTTAAATATTTTTTCAAGTTAATCTTTGTCCACATACTCATGATTATTTTATTAAAATCACATGGGCAAATGATAAGTGTATTTTCTAAGTTTTACATCATATCAGATAAAATTATTAAGTAAATTTAAAATTTGGATATGGATATGCATACATATGTGTGTGTGTGTGTGTGTGTGTGTGTGTGTGTGAGAGAGAGAGAGAGAGAGAGAGAAGAAAAAATCTCTTCATTAAAGTTTCCTGTTTTATCTTAGCAAGAACTCAAAATATTCTTATGTCACATTGCTTCAAGTTAGCTACCAGTAGTGCTGGCCTCTGACTTTCATGAAGAGTCTCCACTTAGGAAAGGTGAGCCCTGAATAAAAGAAACCTTAATAAAATAAAACCTCAAGGCTATAAAGCTATGTATCTATATCTACTGAATTGCCCTAAAACATTTGGCTCATTAACTAACCAGCCTGGCTTAGTCCCAATATCAAAGAAAAATAATGGACAAGGCTGTTGACTTGCATAAACTCTGGACATACCAATTATTCTTTGGATACAACTCAGTGAGTGCAGTGTACTTTGACATTAATAAAACCTTAAGCAGGTTTTAGTTCTGAGACTATGATCTAGGCACACAAAGAGTGTGGTAAGGGATACAAAATATGATAAAGAAAGGAGCATTGAGAAGTACAGCATGGAAAAGGGAGAACAGTAAAAGCTTAATAAGGACAGGACAAAGGTTTCGGCCCTCTCTTTACACATGGGCAATTTTTTAGTTTATGTGAGTGGGTTTTGTGAGAGTCATTGGTAATCTGAAAGGACACAATTTCTATGCTTAGGGAAAGAACTGCTATCAAATAAACTGCCTCTGCCAATGTGCTACATCCTTCACCTCCCATTCCCCACTGCCACTTACCCTTTTTCATTCTACATGAGAGGCGAAACTGAAAAAATGTTGACAAAGAAACTCTTCAAAGGCAGTAGATATGCTGGACTGTGTAGTTAAATAATCCTTCATATTTTAGCCCCAAAATCTTTATTCTGAGGCACATGTAAGACAGTAGTAGTCAGAATCATATTAAGAGAAAAACCAGGTGGGCCATTGCTGTGGCACTCGTAAGAGATGCTAAAATATAAATTGAATACACTGACTAATGTAAATTATTCTTACTTCCACCAAAGTAGACAACAATTTCAGGTGGAAATTTAAAAACAAAGTAAAACAAAACCTTCACTCCTCCTTTTTTAGAGACCCATGTCTGTTAAGTTAATATGTCTATCAAGCCACACAACTAGTAACCAGCTCAGTCTAAAAGAGGAATATTGGTCTTCAGATTCCTATTCTAGCACTGTATTCACTGTGTTATGTGTACTTTCTAAAACAAAGTATATTTGTAATCAAGCTAGCTTTTGATCTATCATCTGGAGAATGAATGAGGAATTTGATTTTTTGGTATGTTGGCTCTTTTTCCTCATTTTTAGAAGTCAACCTTAATTTGTTATCATACATACTTGACTAAAATTTTAAAGTCAATCATTCTCTTTATGCCATCCCCCTTGGAACAATACAAGTAACCCTAGAATTCTTGAATGTACATTGTACAATGTATATTTACTGTTTTACATGCTAATTTGTAATTTTTAGTTACACCTTGTTTTATCCTTTGTGAAGAAAGCATAGGCTTTGAAATTAGATAGTTATAAGTTCAAATTCTAGTTAAATAAAATGTGCTTCATTTGTGAAATGGAATACTATATATTCATTATAAATTATGATGTAAATAATTTCTAGAATTGTATGAATTTATATGGAAATCCATATATAGTATTTTGTGGAAGGAAAAAATATTATAGCATTATACATCATATAATTTGTATTTTTAAATATATGCATGAGTAGTATATATGTGCATAAAAAATATCTGAAACAAGCAGTTACCAAAATATGAAGAGTGGTGTGTTTTGCATATTCTTCCGTTCATTATTATGATTTAAATGCATAATTTGTTTTAATTCTAAGTTTTTATAGATTATTAATATATTTATTATTATAGAAAATATCTGATGTGTTCTCAGAAACTTCCTGCCAGAGCTTATTACTCTGAAGTTTCTTATGTGAAGCCTAGGTGAAAATATTATAACCAGTATTCTTAACACAAGCTAGTCACTTTCAAGACAACTTAAGCATTTCTCAGATCTAAATCTCATATATTTTTCATCTGCTAGATCAGCAACTGCCCATTAGAAATGTGGATTGTGGCTTTTTTGACCTGCGTGTAGATACTATTGCATTTGCTAGGCTCTGCCTGGCCTCTGGTCTTACAGATGCAGAGTGGGAGTCTTGACTGTTAGAATTTGATGATTTTGGTGATTCCAGAGGTGTTGCACATTCTACGGCATTTTATATACGCCTACTTCCACCTTGTGTTAGGAACTTTCCAGATTATAGATTCTCCCACATGTACCAAGTGCCTCCAGTGTCTCTCAGAAGAACAATGACATTTTCCAGCATACATCGTGCTCCTGGTTTCATAATCAGTCTCCATGGCAGGCTGTTTATCTCACTCTGATCTCCACCTGAAGCAGACTTCTACATTAGTATAGGAAATAGTAAAGTTATTTGTGGTCCATTTCTCGCTCATTTTTTTTCACAATCTGTCTCTAATTCAAACCATCTCTTCTACTTTGACTCTGGGGTTTGTTTGTTTGTTTGTTTGTTTGTTTGGTTTGGTTTGGTCTGTGATGGTGCAAGTGTGTTTTCTTTTTTTCTTTCTGTGTCTGTCTTTCACTCATGTACACTGACTTCGACTGTATCTCAAAGCATGCAGAGAGTATTTCTAGGAATAAAGGCTCTGAAAAATTGAGCTTAATAGTTTTAAGAGACTTTGATTGATTCCATTCTTTTACCTTGATGTTCGCTGTGTCATTTATTTCTCTTGCCCTGAACTCTGTTTCCACACAGTGAGAAAGTTTGTCCCCTGACAGATGTTATGTAAAGAACATATGTCTTAGCTGTGTTACAACTGCAGCCTCCAGTAATCTTACATAAGCTGTAAGCCAAGCCTGGACTCAGTATGTGGCACTTCAATATCAACAGCCCTTTATATTATCCAACTGGACACTTACAGATGACAAATCAACATAAACAGACATTATCTTCCCTTTGGATAAAAGGTCAGAAAAGTTCATCTCTAAAATCAGAAACATAATAGTGCCCTTTCAAAAGCTCCTCTCTACAAATGTGCCACATCTATTTGCTACCAAAAAGGAATAAGTGGCTACAGAAAGTCGTTTAGAAAGATGTAGGCATTGTCCCTGAATTTTTCAACAGTAAAATACAGAGAATGATCCTATGGAAAAAAAAATTTAAAGCTACACAATTTTATGTATGAGTTAGCAATTGTTTTCAAGTGATGATAATGGCAAAGAACACTTTTAAAAAATAAAATTATTGACAATAACTGTGGCCATCAAAATGACGTCTGCCTCACCACGCTTAAGTGAAAAATAGATAATATATATTATCATGCAACTATAATATAATACTACTGAGAATCTTTGTTTTACAAAAGAAGAGTTACATATAATTTAGTGGCTATTATGTACCAGGCAGTGTTTTAGAGGCTTTATAATGTATCCTTTCATCCAGTTATCATAGTTACCTTGAGAAGTGGCTACGGTTATCACCTGTTTTAGAGATAAGGACATACAGGTTCAGAAAGGTAAGCAGCTTGTTCAATGTCATACATTTAATAAGTGGCAGAATTGTCTGGCATATAGATTTGTAGAAGAAACTATTAATGTGTATCTCTGTCACAATGAGGTAGAAAGCAAAATGTGGATGAAGTAGAGAAGAACACTTAAAATTTTCCTCTATCTTCTTTTTATTCCAGAAATAAGTACTCATTTTCCCATCTCCTAAACACATTTCCATTTTGGTATTTATTTTGCTAGCCTGTACCTACCCCAAATGCAGAACAATCCACCTTATTTCTGCATTCTCGCATCACCCACAAACCACTAAATTCACTTTCACCTAACCATTTTAGAATTGCTTAACAAACAATGTCTCTTTGCATCAATTGTATGTCAGTCAACTGTGAGCCTGGGGAGTAAATTGATAGTAAAATAAACCTCACTTGTGAAGACTTGGATCATTTTTCTTGAGTCTAAGTTATTTTTTTCTGTTACCTTGACTCCTACAAAGAAAGAGACAAAAAAGTAATAACTAGCTAATCCCTACTATAAGATTTTAAGCAGTCTATTTCTGTTCCTCTTCTATAATATGAGCTCTTCCTTCTTTCAGTTCAAGCCTTTATCTCCCTCAAAAGTACATCAAATTGCATCTCTTAAGAGAAGCATCTCAGATTAATCCATGCCCATTCTACCCATTCTTCCCACCTTCCCTTAAGGATCCAGGTTTTACAATATTATTTTGCCCTCATTACATTTAGTTTTAGAGGTGGTCTCAAGAAGTTTTATTTCTGTATGTTGAACAGCCCTTAATTAGAAAGTACACTGGCTCCTATCTACAGATCATGATCATATATGAGTAAAATAAAAATGGCACTGAACTTGGTAGATGAAAATCTGAAAATTCAATTTGCTAAAAACTATGGTACCTTTTGCATGTTAATTTGCCCATCTGTTAAATAAAGAATTAAATGTTGAGCATTATATGTTCTCTAAAGTCTCTAAGACTTTAGAGATTCTTTCTTCTTAAAAGTTCTATTATTTTATATTTTTAGAATTCTCTGTGATGCTCACTCCACTAGGGCACCAAAGTTACTACTTCTTTTTGAGTACATATTTACACTCTAGATTTCTGTAAGATACATAAATATCACTCAATTAACTATGACTGGTAAAACTGTTTCTGAAAGAATCAAGATTATTAGGAAGTTTACTGAAGTCTAAATTATTTATAATTTACTTGTTTCTAAGTACTATGAAATGGTTTCAGGCAACATCCAAAGAACAGTTTAAACAGTATTCAATATTTATTCAGTACCTACATGGACGAGTTCAGCTTTACCATAGCACTGGAAAAAACATGGTAGCTAATCTCAAAGAACTTGCATTCTAATGGTGGAAAGGATGATGAAAAGAGTTATATTTCAATAAATTAAACCATATGCTGTATCAGATGGTATTCAGTGCTATGTAGAAAAATTCACAGTCAAGGAAAAGGTGGTGCTGATTTGGAAGGGATGCAGTTTTAAACATTTATTCAGAAATGACTTCACTGAAAAAATAAGATTTCATCTAAGACCTGAAGGAAGTGAGAAAGAGAACCATCTCAATGTCTGAGAGAAGAGTTTCCAGACAAAGAAAAAAGCAAATAGGAACTCCCTGAGAAACCTGCCTGGCATGTTTGAGAGGTAGCCAAAATGACTAGTAGAGTGATTAAGAATGAGATTAAGAAAAGCAGATCAGAGAGGTCATGAAAGCTCAATCATAAATGGCCTTGTAAGGCCATGTAAGGACTTTAAGGTTTGCTTTGAAATGAAGGTCACTGGAGGGTGTTCAACACTGGACAGTCATGATCAAACTTAGGTTTAAGTAGTAACTCTAATTGCATATTGAGAACAAACTGGTGGGAGATGGGAGCAAGGGTGAAATTAAAAAGCTATTCAAAGACTACTGAGATGATTATGAAAAGAGACAACAGTGGTTTGTACTAGTTCAGTAGACCTGGGAGTAATGAGAAGCAGTAAAATTCTGGATATATTTTGAAAATACAGCCAACAAGATTTCCCAATGGATTGAGATATCAGTTGGAAGTTTCATGCCCATTAATGAATCTGGAAAGCCCAGTGGGATTAGATTCACAACTAAAATTATAGTACACTAGAATAAGAATTATAGCTAACACATAGCACTTATTATTTACCAGGCACTATTTTAACTTTTCATGTGCATTAAATTTTGTAATCCTCTTAAAATTCCATAAGATAAGTACTGTTTTATTCCAATTTTAGCGATAAGGGAACTAAGGCACAAATAACCTTCCAAAGATCACACAGCTAGCATATGGTACAGCTAGAATTTAAATCCAAACAGTCTGATTTCAGAGCCCATGGTCAAACTCTATGATAAATTCTTTACTATGGTTCACAATGCAGCACAAATACAGGTACACGTAAAAACAGAAATTCATCATTGCCTACTATTTTGGAAAAACACTTTAAATTGAGAACTCAATTTTTCATTGCCCTTGCCATAGACTTCAGCACCATCTTAGTAATGTACTATTCAATACATGAGATCAAGTGTTATCAATACAACCATCCAGGGAAGCCTAATGGCATCCTGAACCAATAATGTCTTTTGGAGACATCTGAACTGTCCCAGTGTGTATTTAAGTAAAAGCAATGAAATATAGCTAACCACTCTGAATAAAACATTAGCATTTCTTTTTTTTTCTTTTTGGTATGTGGGTAGCTCCCTGGCTGGGAATCGAACCCAGGCCACAGCGCTGACAGCACCAGCGACAAAGCCCTAAGCCACTACACCACCAGGGAACTCCAACATTACCATTTCATGTAACATGTTTTCCTTCATCTTTTGTAGGAAATCTCCAAGGACTTTTCAAATTTATTAACTCCTTGGACAACTGGCTGGGGTAGATATAAGCTACAGTGTCCATTCTACAATTGGAAAACTGAGTGCTCTAAAGTTAACTGTGTGATTCATGCCTAGGAAATAAATAAATGAGACCTGTGACCCAAAATATTTGTGAATGTGTGTATAAAAAATCACATGCACAAGGACAAGAGAAGGGTAGAAAGAGGATGATTAATGTAGTATGTGATACTCCTCCCAGTATACTGGATATGAATCAATGTTGATCAATGGCTACAAAAATAGCTAACAAAGTCTAACTCACAGTATTAAACATATGGTATTTAAAGAAATAATGGGACGGGCCCATTATTTTTTGGTCAGACAATGCTCATAGTATTTTAGTGCCTTCTGTCCATGACTCCTTCAGAAGGCTGTGCACCAATCAGGATACATACTTTTGGGATATAGCCAGATAATTATAAACATAGTTACCACTTACTAAGATATAATGTGCTGTGCTTAATCATTTATGTGTATTATCTTATCTAGTGCTCACAACAGTCATTTGTGCAAGACTACTCTTTGAAGCTTACAGGTGTTAAATACATGTCCAAGATCAAACAGTTAACAAATAGTGGTCCAAATTTGAAACAATGTCTGTGTTTTTCCACTATCATTTTGTCCTTTTGCGAGAAAGAAAAATTATCTACTATGTGCCAACACTTTATACACATTACCTTATTGAAACTTTACAACAGCTGCATGAGGTATTATTGTTACTTTTCTACTCACAAAGAGAAAAACAGAAGCTCAGAATGGTCATGAATTTACCCAAGAACACACACCTAGCAAATAACATGAGTGAAATATAAAATAAGTAAATTGTTGGAGACACTAACAATGTTTATCCAGAATAAAAAAAATTCTAGGATATCTTTTAAAGATTGAAGTTTGGAAACAAGTTTGAAAATTACTGGCAACTTTCAAATTTGAATTCCTAAGATCAAACCATTCTGTTCTGTACATGATTAATTTCATCACCTCATATGTATACATGTATTCATTTAACAAACTACTTTTTTCATCTACTGTGGCCAGGAACTCTACTATGCACTGGGAATATAGGAGAAAGCATTGTTCTGTTTTCTCTTGCTTCACTCTCTGATATTACGTATTCTAAATCTCCTTCAGAACTCAAATTTACCTAAAATGTCATTTTCCTCTACCCCAGTCATCTTCAGTAGTAAATCACTGCTCCTACACACTACTCTCCCTCCACACACTCAAACACATACTGCTGGCACTCTTTTATTCTTTTCGTATTCTATTATTTTGCTGTTGTTGCTATTGGCAATGTTGTTTGCTCTTATTTGTTCATTCTTTTATTCATTTATTCACTGATTATTTATTAATTATATACTAGATCTGATAATTAAACTTGCAAACTCATCCTAAAAGAAAGTGCTACACACCTCACTGCTGAATATCACTGTGGTCACTTTCAAACTACTCCCCTTGGGAAGTTATACACCAATGCCAGCACCTAGTCCACCCTTCAAAGCAATAATTTTGGAACTATTTATCAAAAATTGTTCCAGAGCTGTCTTCATATGACCTTGATGTTTTGAACATCATCAAAATGTCCTTCTTTCAATATTTTCTTTATCTTTGGGTAAAGAAAAAGTCATCGGGGGCCAGATCAGGTAAGTAGGGAGGGTGTTCCAATACAGTTATTTGTTAACTGGCTAAAAACTTCACCACATATAGTGAGTGTGACCTGGTACATTTTTGTGGTTCAAGAGCCATGAGATGTTGATGAAAAGTTCAGGTCATTTTCATCTAACTTTTTCATGCAGCCTTTTTAGCACTTTCAAATAGTAAACTTAATTGACTGTCCAGTTCATGCAAATTTATAATGAATAATCTTTCTGGTATTAACAAAGTTTGGGAACATCATTGTGAACCTTGATTTGGACTGATGAAAAATTTTTGGTCGTGGAGAATTGGCTGATTTCCACTGTGCACATTAATGCTTTGTTTCAGAGTCGTATTGGTACACTTTTTTTTCATCAGGATAACATGTCTCAAAACATCATATTGCCTCTCTAAAAGTTCTTGGCAAACTTCGACTCTCCTTTGCTGTTTTCATCCATGAACTCTTTTGGAACCATTTTTGTATACAGCTTTCTCATGCTAAGATTTTCAGTTAAGATTTTTCTAATTGTTACTCTATGTATGTTTACTTGGTTTGCTTTGCTTCTCAGAGTCAGCTGATGACTTTGACACACAATTAGTCTAATTTTTGCAATGTTTTCATCAGTTCTGCTCATTACCAACTGCCCTGAACTCCCTTTATCAGTGATGCTTTCTCTACCATCAGAAAAAGATTTAGTCCATTTCTACACTGCCATTTTTCTCCATGGCATTATCCCCATAAACTTGGACTATCATGCCCCTGATTTTACTTCCATTCTTGCCACGTTTAATAATAAATTTAATGTTTGTTCATTGCTCCAAGTCAAGCCCTAGCATTCCTGTGATGGCACACAAAAACACACAACAACAATAATGAATGGCACTCACCAAGATACCACGACATGTTGACAGGAACACAGCTGTGAGACACAGATTTGCCAAGGTTGGGAAATCTTACCAAGTTGTTTATATGTACTGCCAATGTAAAGAGATGGTGGCAAGTTTGAGAACCTCATATTGTATGCCAAGTGGTGTCCTAGAGGCTGGGGATTTAATGGTGTTGAATGATTTTACAAATTTTTCTGCCTTTTCAGCTTTATTTTAAATACTCTTATATTTTTATCTTTTTTGTCCTACCTTCCTCACTCTTTATCTAACTACCTGCTTCTTATTCATTGATGTGGAACACTTTAGAGCCTCTCAGAACACAATTTGAAATCTATAGATAAAGTTAAATCTCTCATCCACTGCAGGGGCCCTACGTACTTAATCTCAGTTGACCATCAAAGTTTAACTAGAATATATAACATAAAGGTAAATTTATTACTTCTCATAAAAGGCTGTTCTAATGTCACAAAGTCCTATTTCCAGATTAAATTCAACTCAGTTTAATTCTGTTTTTTACTTACTAGTCTTAGACCTGTCCATCTCAGCTACAAAGAACAAGTTATATCATTCCATATAGCATCATTCCGAATATATATTTGAAGACATCTCTTGTATCTCCCATTTTTCTCTCATATTCTTGAGTTTAACTATTCATAATCTTCTTAATTAACATAATTTATAAACTTCTTATACACCCTGAAGAGCCTTTCTAGACACATTTAACCTTGGGAATATTTCTCAACATATAATTTATTTTTATTTATAACCCAGCTAACTTTATTTTTCAGGACTGTGTGACTTCTTGATAAGAACAAATCTACACTTAAACTCTAAAGATTTAAACTTTATTCTACTTACGTAGTTGAAAATTTTGCTAAGAAATCTGTCAGGGTGTGAAATGTAAGAGCTAGAGGCTGAGAAGTAAATGGTTTCCTACAATGAACCTGATATAAGATTCTGACATAATTTGTCATGTCTGAGAAACTAGTGGCTTACTTATTTGAGGGCCTGAGAGATCTTCTAGGAGACAATTCTAAGTGAAGAAATAACCAGATGCAACAAGTTTAACAGAGAAGCAAAGAGTGAATCAATCTGAGTACAATAGGTGTGTTTCTTGACCCAATTCATATTAAGTTAATGATTGAGATACATGAAAAACAAGTAAAAACTTAAATGTTTTGTTAAGATTCTAGTAAGATGTTGTAGCATCAGCATTAGTGTTCTGGGTATACCTGCAATATAATAAAGCACAGAGGGAAAAGGGAGGATTGGTTTATGATTGACATTGAAATATAATGACTCTTGGAGCCTCTAGAGGGTTTATTAATTGTGACAGAAGACAGTGTTACCTAGCAGACAAAGCAATACTTAGCAGAGGGTACAGTGCTTTATGAACATGAAGATACACAATGAACATTTAGTAATAACTGGTGACAAGTGGCAATTAGCAACAAAAAACTAATTCAAGACTACACACACACACACACACACACACACACACAAATAAAACCTGGGAACTTACAATCATATTTTTAGTGTGATTTTAGGTTAGGGGGAATTTGGAGATAATATTTCATCAATGTGGCAAGAACCAGTGAAATGTATATTGCTATTTTTATTAACACTCAAATTTAGAACAATACTTTCTAACAAAGATATATCAGTATATTTTGAAACATTAAACCCAAGAACCACCCACTAGTATTCTTACTCAATGGGACCAAGGTAGGGTTCTAGCAAGTTGTATTTGAAAAAGCTTCTCTTATGATTGTGTTGTACATTACTAATTTAAAAACTGGTGATATAGAGTAGGTGTTACCAACATTGATATTTAATATGTTTGGCTTTGTGGACCACAATCTCTGCTGCAACTATACAGCTAAATTCTTGTGGGAAAACAGCCAAAATATATATATATAAACAAAGGCATGGCTGTTTTTCAATAAAACTTTATTTACAATAACAAAGGACACACCTTTAAGACATAGCTGAATTCTTATATAGATAGTTAATAATTAAATTAGTGTCAGATTCTGCATGCATGCCAAATTTACTAATTGACCAATGCTGTTTAGGTACAATAAAGAATTAGAACCACTGCACATATTAAGCAGAGGAACGTAACAGAACTAAGGTAGCCTGAATGACACTGTTGACTTGTTTTTTTTTTTGCTCATGAATCTGAAAAAGAAGACTCACACATTCTCATAAGTTTAATAATAAGCTTCTCAGCCATACTCCAAATGTGAAAATCTTAAAAAAAAAAGTAGCTGTAGGACCAATAAACTGAAATTGTAGTAAACACAGTGTTCTCATACAGGAGACAGGTAAATAATATTAACTGTTTCCAGAAGAGTTTCAATAATTAATTGAGCGTAATCCCTCAAATGGCTTATAAAGGAAAATGTGGGTTGTTTAAAGTTTTCTTAACTTTGAGGATGATGTAACAAAGAACAAGCAGTCCTAACCTTATGATATTTGATTTAGGGTCTCAGTTTTTGTAATTCTAGGCTTATGAATCCAAAGTGAGACTTTTGTGGCTCTTAAACAAGAATGCTGAATAGATTGAAAAACTTCACAACTGGCAGAGTCTAGCTAAATTTTCAGTTCTTGAACAATAGTAAAATCCTCTAAAGCACATTTTAGCTCTAAAATTTTATGATTCTATTATTTATTCTCCTTTAACATTCTTCTCAGAGACTTTGTCATGTATCAACATTAAGCCATCAAAGCTGCAACACAATTGGGAAGCACAGCTAAGAAATTGACTCTGCAAATCCTTCTTCTCCGTAACAAAAACAGTGTCAAGCATATGGCAAAGCATTCACTTGGCTACTTTGTTCCTTTTCTCCATCTAAAACATTTGAAAAATGGAAGAGATTATATAAATGTAAGATCAAAATTTGTTATTGAGCCAATGACTATAGCCTGTATCAGAAGCAAGTTGGTACTGTGCTACACATGTCTACAGTAAACACTCTCCTTTACACATTGAATCACCCATGTCCCAATCTTGTTTCTGAATTTGTCCCCTTCCTAATTAAATTAATCACAAATGCATCATGTTTTAACTATAGCTGTTTGCCCCCTCCCACAGTCAATGACAGTTAGTCACTGTCATTGGCTATGGGAGGGGGCAACAAGCACTTTAATAACTTTCTTACAAAGAAAAATTTGAGAAGCAATTGTGGTTTCTATCCCTTCCAGTTATTATTTTTCTGCTCTTAAATCTTAATGTCTTATCTAGATGAGCACATTATCACTAACCAACAGGCAAAGATAGTGTTTGTGTTTGTATTTGCATTTATATAGCGTTTTTATACAATATATCTCACACTACTGACAGAGCAATGAATCACAAGCCTGTAGTATCTTGTCTGCATGCATCGGTGGAGTAGCCATCTTCCACATGCTCTATAGCAGCAAACTAATTAATTTTTATTAATTTTAACTCATAAGGAAGATGTTCTGGCCAGGGAGGCATGGAATAGTGTATATGTCTGGATGGCTGCTTCTCCTGAATTTCAGAAAGTCATAAATACTAAAAGAGTATCACACAACCATGGTTCCTCACAATCTATCCTTTGCTGGTTTGGTTACTGGTGGACTCCTAGTCTATATGGGTCATTACAACTTTTATGTTACTAGTTAAGACATTTATAAGTTGGTAGCCGAGGAGGGAAAATCATATGGAGCTGGCACACAATTATTATAGAATCACCCAAATAATTGAATTTGGGTAAGAGTTATCATTCAACATGTATGCATGCCCTTTAAAAAAATAAACAGGTTTCAGGTTCTGTCATTGCCAAGATTTCCAGGTAGGGCAGGTTTCAGCGGTGGTACACCCAATTGAAAAAACACGTGGAGCCGACATGGGAGACCATAAACACACCAGCAAGCAAGCTACTTTATTGCACACCTGGGACTTTATATACGTATTCAAACAAAAGTAGCATCGTGCCGCATCTGCCCAGTAGCAGTTGTTTGGATTTTCATGGTTACAGAAGGCAGTACATGCACAATAAATGTCAGCCCCAGAAATTCCTCAACCCCAGACATGGACTGATTGTATCAAGGTCAAACCTAGGTGGTGGGCCTGGCTTTAACCCTTTACAGTGGGCCTGACTGTAATTCTTTACAGTGGGCTTAGCTTTAACTCTCTAGGGAATGACAGGCTCTGTGTCATTAGCAATGACAGATAAAAGGCCATGATGGAATTATTTCTGTTGAGAGCTGAATCTATTTAAGAGCTTTAAGGTGGGCATAAATAACTTGTTGCTCAAAATAGAGGTCCATACAATAGGAGATCAGCTTTCCTTATCTCAGAGAGCCCCATTCATTCCCAAACTATCCAAAGTTCCCCGTCAGAGGCTAAACATTGAGCTGGATTGCCCAGGCAAACCTTGATGCAGCATTTAATATGTTCTTATACATATATAAAGCTAAATGGTCAAAAACCTCCAAAGGCAAGAAATATGGACATAGAGATGCTCCATAACTGACGACGTTAAGACTCTCTCTGACTTTCATGGAAGAGGTAGCCAGAAAATTCTTTTGAATTGCCAACAAGATCCGGTCTTACAATAATTAAACAACTGCTAAAATTGTTCTTTATGGCAGGTTGCATAGGTCTTCACTACCCAGAAATGACACAATGTTACAGCGTTTAGTGAAATAAATAATTAGTTGCACAAGATGTAAACATCAAGCCCATTTTTTTATCTCCCTTACTCCCTCCATCTTTACTGCAGATGTCCTAACCTGAGGCTCTATTAAGAATACCTGAGTAAAACATGTCCCAGGAATGAATCCTGTAGCATACAGTGAGGAAGAAAAAAAAATCTTCTCTGGCTGAAAATATATGAAACTCTCAAGTCCAGTGCAAAGATTAAAATGGTCTGCAGAGCCTGCAGATGTCATTTAAATTAGGGTGCATGATAGGAAAACAAATGATTGTGTGAGATAATGAAGGCTTTCATGGTATTATGAATTTCTCAGTCTTTACTTTTAGCCAATTAAAATTAATTCCTTTTACCTCACATCCCAAAATCCCAAGTTCCCAGACATGTCAGTTGTGGTTCAATTTTGAGGCAGAGACAGTTCCTCAAGAAACCCCAGCCTGACAGAATCAAATAAGCCTGGTCAAAGTCCACCTATTTAAGAAAACACACACACATTTAATCATATCAGCTTTTTAAATTCAAACTAGAGAGACTCCCATCCAAGAATGGGAGCTTTTAGTCAATGCAGTCTGTTATTCAAATGACCTGAACTGTAGCACTCCAGAACTGCATCCAGGTTATGAGAAATCAGTTGCAGCTAATTAAAAGTGGTACACTTCTTCCCCACACCTGAGATTCAACCCCTCCTCATGACCAGGAACAGATTATAATGCTTCTTCAATCACAGCACTGCCATCAGGGACCTAGACCAAGCAACTAATGAGATTGTGAAATCCAGAAAATCAGAAAGTGAAAAACAAATCTAAAGTTTATGGCAGGGAAAGGGAGCCCAAAATAAGTTATGGCTTAGTCAGACACTTCCTAGCAACATTCTGTGGAAGCACACACTAGTTAGCTCATTGGCAGACTTGGTCTCAACACCAGTGGTGCTCCTTCACATATCCAACATCTGAAACATCCCCAAAAGGTTTAGTTTAATTAACCGAGGCCTTCCTCTGCAGCAGTATTATGCCATACAGTTGCTTATTATAACTCAAATTCAAATTAACAGCTCGTATCTTTTATTGCTGCTTGTTAAAATACAAAGGTTAAGTTTAGGTCATATTTTCAATGTCACTTGAGCTACACAAATTGGTGTTATAGTTTGTGTGTGATGGGTTCTGGTGATAAAGAAGTGTTCAAATCCTGTCTCCACCATTGTTTAGCTGTGTGTTCCCAAGCAATTTCCTTACATCTCTGAGCCTGTTACTTTATGTGTAAAATAGGAATAAGAATATAAAATAATTCATGGAAACTACTTTTAACTTTATCTTGAAATAGTACATGTTAAATACATTTTAAGTGGGTAGATGAGAGAGGGACAGAAAGATAAAGATAGAAAAAGAGAACACTTGCACAATAATAGTGCTTAGTGCATTCAATGTATTCAACAAATGTTAGTTTTTCTCCTTTGCTTTATCAACTAACCAACACTAAGTAAAACCATAGGGTAGAGTTAGGAAAAAATATGGATGGCTACAAACACTGCTTCTTCGAAAAATCACTCAAAACTCACATTCTATTAGGGTAGTGCAAAAGTAATTGTGGCTTTGGACTGTGAATTTTAAATCATTATAACTAGGCTCAAACACATCTTTATTAATCAAAATAGGAACCATTATGAATAAAAATAGGAACCAACACATTTTCGCCAATGAGAAATAAGTTTGTTTATTCCTGTAGCATAAAAATTTGTGCTTCAGAATTTGACAAACTTTTGGGAAGTATTTTCTGAATTCTGATGTTTATGGATTTGTTTTCCTTGCAAAAAGTTGTTGAGATGCTTGAAGAAGTGGTAGTCAGTTGGGAAGAGGTCAAGTGAATATGGCAGATGAGGCAAAACTTCATAGCCCAATTCGTTCAACTTTTGAAATGTTGGTTGTGCAACATGTAGTCAGGTGTTGTCATGAAGAAGAATTTGGCCCTTTCTGTTGAAAAATGCTGGCTGCAGGCATTGCAGTTTTTGGTGCGTCTCATTGATTTGTTGAGCATACTTCTCAGATATAACAGTTTCACCAGGATTCAGAAAGCTGTAGTAGATCAGACCAGCAGCAAACCACAAAACAGTGACCATGACCTTTTTTGATGGAAGTTTTGCTTTGAGAAGTGCTTTGGAGCTTCTTTTTGGTCCAACCACTGAGCTGGTCATTGCCAGTTGTCATATAAAATCCACTTTTCATTGCACATCACAACCCAATGGAGAAATAGCTTGTTTTGTTGTGTAGAATAAGAGAAGACAACACTTCCAAATGATGATTTATTTTCAGTCAGCTTATGAGGCACCCACTTATCAAGCTTTTTCAGCTTTCCAATTTGCTTCAAAAGCCAAACAACCATAGAATGATCAACAATGAGTTCTTTGGCAACTTCACATATAGTTGTAAGAGGATCAACTTTGATAATTGCTCTCAATTCATCACTTTCAACTTCCAATGACTGGCCACTACTCTTCTCATCTTCAAGGCTCTTGTCTCCTTTGCAAAATTTTTTGAACCACCACTGCACTGTATGTTCATTCTTGTGAGTCTTCAGGCCAGCTGGGACTCACTTGAGAAGCTGGAATAACTACTCAAGACACAAAAGTTTGGTCAAGAGGGAGGAGAGGCCATCTTGAAGGAAGAGACCAAGAGACCTCCAGAAGCTCCATTTCCTGCTTTTTTATTTAGAAGGCTTAACATGATGGGGTCATGTGCAAAGAAGCACGTTTGCAGAGTTAACTAATAATGGATGGCATAAGTTAATGTTCAAGCTAGAAGGCTTATGGGTAGAGCAAGTAAATCTCAATCAGCTGATGCCCATATCATGATCACATACATTCCGTCTTGTCTGCACAGATCTCTATAAGTCCTTTCTCAGCTGTGTGTAGCCTGAGAATTCACAGTGTCTGCATTTGTGTCAGGGTACAATCAGCACACATTTATTCCACATGATTTGGGGGCCTTACCAATTTCTTTGCCAGTCCATATGAGGCTGTGGTCTGGGTTTGGAGATTCCTACATGTTAGCAGTTCCTGGACCAAAAGTGCTGTTGATGTTGAACTTTGTCTCCGATGCTTTACAACCCATTTTCAACTCAGATAAGAAAAATGCTCAAACATTATTCCCACAGTTTAAAAATAAATATAAAATAAACAGCACGTAATAAGTCATTAGCAAGAAAGCATAAAATGAGAAATGTGCATTAAAATGATATATAACATAATCACACTTATTTGAGAATGTATTCAAATATCAAATGGCAAATTTCAGCTATGCACAAACTGCAATTACTTTTGTACTGACCTAACATTAGTACTGGATAAACAATGCCATCTTCTGGTGTTAGGTACAGAGTACATGTGAATCCATAGTGTATTTGTTTACTGTCTGTCTTTCCTAAAAATACTGTACAATACATGAGAGCAGTCACTTGGCTTTGTTCACTGCTGTATCCTCTATTCCTAGAGCAGAGAGTAAAAGATGGAAATATCCAATATATTTAGTAAATAGCAAATTCAATTCCTGGCATTTCCCTCTATACACAAAATGTATATGTATTAAAATCTGTGGGTAAATAAAACATATAAATATTTTTTAAATGTTGAAGACATTCTCTGGTGAAGACTTTCATTTGACTTATTCATTTAGCAAATATTATCAGACACCTGGGACATGCCAGACACTGCTAATCATAAGAATGAGAGGTGTACCCCTTGCTTTCATGGAGTTTAAAATGTAGTGGAAAATCTACAGTTTAGAAACTAATCTATTTGAGCAGTAAGAGGTTTTGAAATATTTCAATTTTTGCATAAAAGGTTTACTTAAAATAAAGACAATGCACATTAAGATAATCACAACTAACAATGGATAATGTCTGCCCCTGACATTTGGGTCTAAGTTAAAATTAGTCTTGATTCATTAACTTCAACTTTCAGTATTTTTTAAAGAGCCTGTATGGACACAGATGAAAGGTAGTCAAGAAACTGGGAGAACAAAATGGAACAATAAAACATTTATTATTTTTTTTATTTTTGCTATCTTCACCCTTAATTCTAATACACTTTTCAGATTTTTCAATAAGTTTATTCATACCCTCAAAAAAGTTCTGTTTTTGCCCTGAAATTGCAGCTTTAACCACTTTACTTGAAGCTGTTTCTTTTTAATATATTTGGAAATAAACAATAATAAGGTGGAGCCAGGTCTGGACTGTAGGAAAGATGGTTTAATGTTTGGAAGACACAGTCATGAAGAGTAGCCTATTGCTCTTGTGCACAGGCACATTGTCATGAAAAAGCAGCCCTCTTTTGGTCCATTTTCCTTTTTTCTCCTTCACAGGTTCTTTTAACTATTTCAGAAAACTGGAATAGTGGTATCCAGTTATAGTGATACCTTTATCTTAGTAATCAATAATCAAGATACCCTCCATATCCCAAATGAAAATAGCCATGATTTTCCTAGCTGAAAGTGACATCTTGAACTTCTTAGGGGTTGACATGCTCTTTTCATGTCACTGCATAAACTCCTTCTTTGACTTATACTCGTAATGTTAAACTCATGTTTCATCTCCAGTGAAAATTTGGTTTAAAACTAAATCTTTGTTGTCTCTGCAAAGGTCTGAAAACTGTCATGAACACTCCACACACACTGTTGTTTTTGAAGCACCATGGGAGTTCTCAATATCCATCTTACATTTACTTTTGACATCCTTAGATGCTGATGGAGCATATTCAAAATGGTTGTAATTGATACTCCAACCATTTCTGCAAGCTACTTTTTATCCAGTCTGACATCTTCCACTGCAAGTTTTCAACTTTTTTGATAATGTTTGAGGAAGTGGCCTCAACAGGACATTCCGGATGGAAATTATTGTTAATTGACCTTGCTTAAAGAGGCTATACCAATTATAAAACATGGATTTCCCAGGGCAACAATCCCTGTAAACCACTAACATCCTTTCCAAAATTGTTTGAGGTGTTTTCCCTTGTTTTGTGAGTAAATTAATGACAAAAAAATTAATTTTATCCATATTTAGGGTTTTCTTCACATTTGATGTTCTTCTTCAGTGGTATCTGAAAGAACATGGATGCAAGTAGGCTGAAATTTGGCACATGTACTAATAAAAATTAAACTGTGTCTGCTAGTACTACCATCTCTCCAATAAACCCTTGTTTCATAAATTTTTTGGCAAGCCTTCATATAAATTCTCAGTGCCTTTTTACTCTTTACACCTGGAAATATTCTTGTCTCATTATTCATTTTGTTTTTGTTTTTGTTTTCTGTAGTTCACTAGAAAATGTAGTCCTTTTTATAAGGGACATAGCTCCAATGGTGCCTATATTATTTTTCTATTGCTGCTGCAACAAGTTAATAGAGCCTTGATGGCGTAAACAATACAAAAGTATTATCTTACTGTTCTAGAGATCAGAAGACCAACATAGGTCTCACTAGATAAAAGCCAAAGTTTTGGCAGGGCTGTTTCACTCCAAAGGCTCCAACAAAAAATTTATTTCTTGTTTTTCCGATTTTAGAGGACACTTTCATGCCTTGTCCTTTGTCCCCCTTCCTTCTTTTTCAAAGCCAGCAGGGTAGCATCTTCAAATCACTTTCTGACTCTTACATTCTGCTTTTCTTATCAATCTCCTTCCTTTTACTCTTTTAAGGCTCTTCCTGAGTACCTTGGACCTGTCTTGATAATCCAGGATAATCTTTTCATCTCAAGATCCTTAATCACATCTGCCAAAATAAGGTAACATAATTCTAGGTATCAGAGATTAGGATGTGGACATCATGGGAGGGAGTTATTCTTCTGCTATCACAGTACCCTCAATCACTCCTATCTAACTCATCTCTGCCACCTAGTTCAGCATTCTCTTGGTTCTTGTTTCTTCCTTTTGGTTTTTGAATTTAAAAAATGCTGTTATTTTTACTCATTAAAAATAATTCTTTCTTGGGCCATTGTATTATTTGATTCCTATTTCTCTTATACTTCACACTATCAAACATCACAAAAGAAAATATCAATACTTCCTGTCTCTACTTTCACAATCTCAATTTTTTGGGTTTTTTTTTTTTTGGTGGTTCCCTAGCTGGGAGTTGAACCCAGGCCACTGCATGAGAGCACCGAAGCCTTGTCACTACATCACCAGTTAACCTCCTCAACCTCAATTCTTATTTTTCTTCTCCACTTCTTTGACATTTCTACTTCACCATTTTCATTGGCTTTTTCCTTCTATAAACATGAACAAAGCTCCAGGCTGTGTTAGGTCCTCCCCTCCTTTCTCTCTGTATTTATTCCCATACCCACTTTAGATATGAGGGATGTCTATAAAGTACCCAGTTACATAATAGGAAAAATAAAGGAATTTATGGCTGGATTTTTTCTAGAATTTCCTCATATAACAAGGTTTCCACCTCACCACTTTGATTTACTCACTCAGCAAATATGAATTGAACACCTATTCTGTGCTATTTATTTTCATAGATATTGGATAAGAATGATCTTGAAATCTATTCTTCAGCTCTAATATACATTGAATCAATTCACTTCTCTCCACATCCAGTTTCATGCTCACTTCAGCAACACATACACTAAAATTGGAAAAATACAGAGAAGATTAGCATGTCCTCTGCACAAGGATGACACACATGTCCAATTTCACTGCCAATTACTTGGAAAATTAAAACAGCTAGTTTTCCACAATTTTCTTTTGCCCCAATAAAATCCATCCCACATTTAGCACCCAAAGTGATTCTTTGAAAATGAAAAGATAATTTAACCTTCCTGCTTTAATAATTTTCAGAAGTTTGCCATTGCACTCAGGATAATGTTCAGACACCTAAGTACAGCATAAAGAGTCTTTGACATTCTAGGCCCTTATTTCCTTTCCAGCTTCTTTTATTTCATATGCTTACTCTTATAGTCTACCACCTTGCCAAATTAATTTCTATAACCTAGAAGAGATTAAATCCTTTAAACATTCTCTTTCCTCTCTTTTTCATACCAGGAACATACTTTTCTCTTCTCTCTCTCTCCCTTTTTTCATCCCCTACATACATACATGTGTGCGTGCATACACACACACACACACACACACACACACACACACACACACACATCACCTGGCTAATCCCTCCTCATTCTTTAAAAGTTTTTGGATGTCATTCCATTTAGATGTCTTACCTAAATACCCAGACATACAATATGTTCCACACTTCTATGTCATTTCTATCAACAGCAATGATAACATAACATGATATTAATAACATAAAAATATATGTATATTTTTCTCTTACCCTTCCCAGTTGCAGACACCTTGAGAGCAGAGTATGTGTTTTACTATTATTATATACCTAGCAGTGGGCACTGTGCCTAGCAAAATAGAGTAGATATTCAGCAAAAATTTTTGTTAAATGAATGAATGAGTAAACAAAGCTATAACAAAAGGAGTGTTAGAGTAGAACAAGAGAGTATTTATAGCTGCCCCAATGCTATAAATATCATATTATATGGATTGTCCAGAAAGCATATATCCATGCAGTATAAAAATAGGGGCATTTATGGTTGGATATTTTCCAGACAAACTACATATCAGAGATGCCAAAAAATATATACACATTATAAGAGAAGTTATTTGTGTAATAACATTACTTTTTTTACTGTTAAATTTGTTGGGGTGACATTGGTTAGCAAAAGTTACATAGGTTCCAGGTATACAATTCTACAGTGCATCGTCTACGTGTTGCATTATGTGTTCACAACTAAGAGTCAGTTCTCGTTCCATCACCATATATTTGGCTTACCCTCCCTCCTCTCCCACCCCCTCCCCACTTCCCTCAGGTAGCCAATATATTGACTGTGTCCATTAGCTTTTGTTTTTTAAAGTTGAATCGAATTATGGTAGCAATGTGTAGAATGATGCTCACTCAAAAGATGGCATTAATCAAATGAATGCTAGCTAGCATCACCATGAGACAGGCAGAACAGTCAAAGAAAATAGTGGAAGCATGGTTGGTCTTTGAGGGGCACATGACCATTTTAAAGTAGTATGTAAAATTCCAGAATGTTGTCAAAGTACAATGACAATGGAGACATGAGTATGCAACAGAACCTCAACATTCCTTACAATTGCACACATTGTACTTTGGGAAGAAATTGAACTGGCATGTGCAGTGATAGAAGTAGACACTTTGGTCAGTGTTGCTCAAGCAGTGGTTTGCCATAACCAGAAATATCTGGACACTGATGGTAACCACTTTGAGTACCTCTTGTAACTGCAGAAGTTAAATGTGACTTGTATTCATTTTGTGTTGTTGGTGTATATTGAGTATTACAACTTTAATACAGCCTTTTCCATAATTAAAATGTGTGTATGTATTTTCGGCACCCTCTGTATTCATTAGTTAACTTGAGCTGCTTTAACTAAGTACCACAGACTGGGTGACTTACGCGTTATTTATTTTTCAGTTCTGTGGGCTAGAAAGTCCAAGATCAAGGTAACAGCATAGTTGGTTTCTGGTGAGAGTCCTCTTTCTCACTTGCAGATGTCTGCCTTCTCAATGTGTCTTTACATGGTGAAGAGTTCTTGCCTCTTTTTATTATAAATATGCTAATCCCATTATGGAGATTCACCCTCATAATTTCACTTAAATTTATTTCCCAAGCTTTCCATATATAAATTCCATAACATTTGGCATTAGGCTTCAATGTGTGAATTTTGAGAGAACACAAATTAGAAAACATTTTGTCCATAACATAAATTCACTCAGTCAATCTCTCTCTCTCTCTCTCTCTCTCTCTCTATCTATCTATCTCTCTGTCTCTCCCTTTCTCTCTTTTCTCTCTTCTTTTATTTTCTTTTTCTTTCCTTTCTCTGTTTCATGTGCACATAGCCAAAATAAGGCTACTCCAGCCTTAGTCTCACATGATGTACCAATTTGAGTGTCCAAAAAGAGTAGTTGGAATCTCTGGTCATGATTCCAGTTTCCCCGGGAAGAAAATCTGTTTAACTTAATCTACCCATATACTATGAACACTTGAGTAGATATCATATGAGGTGTCAACCAAGCTATATACTGTTTTCTAAAAACTGTTCTCCTGGTGGAAGGGGCAGCAGCAGCTGGGTTTATATTATCCCTTGGACTTAGCTGACTGGGAAGGAACTAGACACCTGAGCCAAAGGCACACTGTAATATTTAGTGCTATACTCATCATGTATAAACATATTACCTAGAAGAAATAATCCATCTTCCAAAAGTGACATTAACCTGATATCTAAAGTCATCCTCATTTAAGTAGAAGTATTCATTTTTCGCCAAGATACAACATAATATAAAGCCAATCACAGAGCTGAATGAAAGCGTACATTGCAAGACATTAATTCAAAATCTGTATCTAACTGAAGCAAGAGATGGTTAACCTTAACAGTAAAATATACATATACATATATATATATATATATATGTATATATGTGTGTGTGTGTGTGTATATATATATAAAATCATCATTACTTAGATGAAAACTGTAAAAATTTTGAATATTTACTACAAGAAGTGATGGCTGCTTCACTTAGTGATATTGCATTCATCTAGCACCCTTCTGTGAAAGGCCAGAGGTGTGATTCAATAACATTTAATTAATCCTTAAAATAACTCTTTAAGTAAAACAAGTAAATAGTATCTAGATTTTTAAATTTCAAGACAAAAATTATACATGGCTTGTTATTTAAATTATATACAATAATCTTACTGTCATCAGATCAGTTTAAAGAAAATTTTTTCTGGAATGATCAATGGGTATGTTTAATCTGAAATTCCAGTTGATAATTATCATTCTGCATGAGATAACTTTCAAATAATTAGAAGAGAAAAGATATTCTATACTGAAGCAAGACTGAATAGACTTCGCACTTTATTTTATGATTCAGAATGCAAGGGTCTGATGGTTCATGCTATGAACATTAGTTCTCTTTGAATAGTGACTGTGGGAAGGGACCACTTAACGCAGAGTTATTAGCAATGGGAGGTCAGGTAAATTTGTTTTCACTTGTACAATAAAATATGGCCATTAAAACTATATATATATATATATATATATAAACTTCTTTTTCAGAAGGCTGAGTTCTTTGGGATTATTTTCCCCAACTAGATAGTATGGTAGTATACAGTAATTCTGAAGTCCCTAAAGGTTAAAGGAAAGAGGACTATAAAGAGAAATGTCTGCCTCATAAGCAGTATTCACAGTAATTTGTTTAAGTTATGAGCAGACAGCAATGCTATATCAGCAACAAATGATGAAAATTGATCAGAGAAATCACTGGTGTAACCCAATAAAACTTCAAACAAAGTTGTTATCTAATGCAAATTAAATGACATACATAATTATTACTATCCTACATGTAAACTCATGCTTTTAAACATATATTTAGTAAACATTAATTATGTGCTAAGTGCCATGCTAAATATTGTAAGTACAAATATAAATAAGACACCTGATGATTCTCTAGGACCGCAAAATCCACAAGGAGAACACAAACTGATAAAATGTTTTCGAAGTACTGTGGTGCAAATATGTACAATATATTGGAGATCCTAATCTGGTTTGTGGAATATGGAGTAGAAGGTGGGTAAATCTCTCTTCAGGGGATACACAACTTGATTCTTAATGGAGAAGTAGTAATATACTAGAAAAAGAATGAGAGTATAGTCAGTACAAACAGGTAATAGAAGGAAAGGCATAGTGGCTGCACAGACACTGTAGAATGTGTTGTGATGAAAAGGCAAGCAACTCATCATTGCTAGAGTACAAAATGTGAAGTAGGAATGCATTCAGAAAGTTAAAAAAAGAGCCAGATCAAAAGGACTGAAGACCAAAGAGTGATGTATATGCCTTTATTAATTTGTCTTTTTAATTTTAGTTATTTAGCATCTTTGTGGTTATTTTATACTGACCCCATTTAATCATCATTTTCACTACAGAAATTTAAGGAAACACACTTCTCAGATTTTATTTTATTTATTTATTTATTTATTTATTTATTTATTTATTTATTTATTTATTTTTACTTATTTATAAGAAAGAATTCCTTATTAAATGTTAATTTAGGGATTTTTTAAATTCATTTTTATTGTTAGACTTATTGGGGTGACATCTGTTAGCAAGGATTACATAGGTTTCAGGCATACAATTCCACAGTGCATTGTCAACTTGTTGCATAATAAGTTTACCATCTAATGTGACTTCTCTTTCCATCACCTTATATTTAGCTTCCCCCTTCCTCTCCCACCTCCTCCCCTTTCTCCCCTCCCTAACCCACTCATCCCCAAATAAACATTAAACTATTGGTTGTGTCCATGGGTTATTTGTTTGTTCATTTCTTTTTTCTTTGCTTTCAGTTTTATATTCCGCATATGAGTGAATATGAAAAAATGCTCATCCTCATTAGCTATCAGGGAAATGCAAATCAAAACCACAATGAGATACCACATCACACCTGTGAGAATGGCTGTTATTAACAAGACAAGGAATAACAAGTGCTGGAGAAGATGTGCAGAAAAAGGAACTCTGGTACACTGCTGGTGGGAGTGCAAACTGGTACAACCACTGTGGAAGGCAGTGTGGAGGTTCCTCAGAAAATTGGGAATGGAGCTACCATATGACCCAGCAATCCCCCTTCTGGGGATCTACCCAAAAGACTTGAAAACCTTTGTCCGCAAAGACTTATGTACCCCAATGTTCATTACAGTGCTGTTCACAGTGGCCAAAACATGGAAACAACCAAAGTGCCCTGTGACAGATGACTGAATAAAGAAGCTGTGGTCCATATACACAATGGAATATTATTCAGCTGTAAGAAAAGATGAAATATTGCCATTTGCAACAAAATGGATGGACCTGGAGATCATCATGCTTTGTGAAATAAGCCAGACAGTAAAAACAAAGAACTGTATGACTTCTCAGATTTTAGACCTGACCATCTGAAATTACCCTACAAGCAACTGTGTTTCCCTGCCTTGTTCCAGAATTAAGTCTCCCTGTACTTCACCTATTAAAGAGTCAAAGTGTCTGGCTTCTCTCTTGTTCCAGCACCAAACCTCAAGGGCCCCTCACTCTCCCATCAAATAACTTAGATGCAGGGTGTTCTGAGGTATCTGATATTATGAACAATATAATTTAGAATTGCTCTCTAGGACTCAGGGATTAAAAATGAATATGACCATAGTTCTGGGAGGCATATTTCCTAACATCTAAGAATTCTGAGGCAAAGCAGTAAGAGAGTATATATAAATCAAGAAATAGTAACATTAATGATGACAGATAGTTTTGTGTGATAATGGCACTTACCAAACTCATATAACACTGTGCTAAGAGATTGATAGATAGCATCTTGCTTAATCCTATGAGGTAGTCATTGTCTCCATCACACAGAAGAAGAAACTACAGCCCTGAGAAGTTATATAAGTTACTCAAGGTTTCAAAATTAGTATGTGTCAAGAATCAAACCCAGGTTATGCTAACTTCAATGTTGAAGTAATCTAGAACATAATACCTAGCAAGTGCAAAGAAAAAGGGTAACCATAGGAGCTAACTTAATCTTTGACCCAAGTCTCTACACATAAAGGAGCAACCTTCAGAGGTAGCAAGGGAGAGGGTATTTAACTATTGGGGATAAAGAAAAACACTCTGTAGCTCCCAAATATTTTTATTTTTTTACCCCACTCTCACCTAATATATCCTTAACAGTAAAGAAGAGAATAAATTTACTCTACTACTAAAGACTTAAAATTTATGTTGCTTTAAGATAAAGAAGAATTTGAATCACATCTCCACTTCAAACTAGCTGAGAAACTTTAGGCAACCATTCTGAACCAAAGTTTTATTATTTGTAAACAGATGCTATAATAACCTTGTATTTCAAGTATATCATGAGATTTAAATTAGAAGATGCAGGACAAGTATCTGCCACAATGAGTTTGGCAGAGACCATGATCAACAAATTGGGAAAAATGTATTCAATAATGTTCTTCCTCACCAGTACCCTCAAAATCCTCAGTCCTTTTATTTTCTTATATGTGTTTTTGCCAAACTCCTAACTAAGTTTTTAATGAAGATTATTCAAATGTACATTTACTCCTTTCTTACTCCTGATGGGATAAGCATTGCTGGGGATAGTCATGTGAATATCATAATGGGCTCTTTTATATGAACCCTCACTGTCCAACCTCAATTGGGCTTTCAGAGCTGATTGATAATGCTTTATTTTTCAGCAGTCCAATATAGTAGGGGAATCTTTCAAGGTATTTAAACCAAAGATATTTTACTTTTCTCAAGTCCCCTAAACCTTTGATTTTAACAGATTACCTTTTCTATCTGCCTTCCTGAGGGGGGAAACTTTTTTTTACATGAATTCTTTCAGCTCTTACTGGTCCAACTCCAAAAATTCCCCATAATTTTTAATTTTCTTTCTTTCAATTCTTACTTTTTGTTTTAAAAAAATGTATTCACCTCTTTAAATACTTATCTCTGAATCTGCTGGGGGTTTTTTTCAGCTCTTGTCTTCATTTAATACCCTATTCTTTGAGTTAAGCCTTCTGCCTCTTACACTTTCAGACTTCTTTCTTGGCAATTCATTCTTTCTTTTTGGCTTGAAAATCTGTTCAAATCTTTCACTAATTAAAACATTTCGGTATTCAGTAAGGTGTCTAGAAAATAGTAGACAATCAATGGATATTTATTAAATACAAGAAACCTCTTATAAAAAATCCTTTCCATGAAATAAAAAACATATCATAGTTCTAATTCTTTTTACTCCAAATCTTTGTTAAAACAGTAGCTTATACTCCGTTCTGCTTCTTCATGTCCAATTACTCAAATTACTATAATTTGTTCTGCCCTCACCTAACCACAGACATTACTCTGAACAAATTACCAATGAATGACCTATTTATCACCATGTCTAGTGCCATTACCAGATGCAGTTCTATTCAACTTCAGGCTATATTTGTTAGTTTACCCCCTGTGAAATGTAGTCCTCCTCATTGCCTTCTGTGGCATTTATTCATTCAATTGGCAAGTATGTCTTGAGCAATTGCTATATTGAGACATGATAATGAATAGGACAAAGTTCCTACAATCAAGAAACAGATAGTCTAGTGATTTGAAATTATCTCTCCATTACATTTGTTTGATTACTCTTGCTCAATATCCTTCATGATCTTTTTTTTCTCCTCTTATTTCCTGAATATAGGAGTTCCACAAGGAAACGACCTCAGTCTTCATTTCTCATACTAGATCCTCAATTTTAATGATACGACAAGTTCTATAATTAGCCACATCTATTTTATCTCTCAAATTTATATATTTTACTCTGAATATTCTCTTGAAAATCATACTGCATGCATTTCTAGCTGCCAACTGAGTATCTCCATCTGAATATACAAATAACTATTAAGCTTATTATGTCCCAATCTGATCTCTTCACTTATCTTAATATGTTCCAATATAATCGCTTCACTTAACTCCTTCACCAAACTGCTCCAGTGATTCCAACTTTGATTTATGAATTACTCTTCTTCCATTTGATCAGAAGTTATTTAATGGTATCACCTTTAAAGCTTCTCTTCATTTTATGTATCGGATTTAGTCACTAAAGTTCTGTGGATCTTCTTTTTGTCATTTTGATCTGTCCCACATTTCCATCTTCTTTGCCAATAGACTGGTTCAGGACATCATTGCCATTTACCTAAACAATTACAGCAGTTTCTTAATTGTTTCTCATTCTTTAGGCTCCTCTACTTCAACTCAACATTCATAGTCATATTAGGCATAACTTCCTAATTTAAAGCTCTTATGTTCAAAATAACTGATGACTTCCTGTTCCATAAAAAATAAAATTTATTAAACTAGTCTTTTTAATATTCAAAGTGCTTGGTATCATCTCTCATAATATGCTTTTTATGTACTCTACGTTCTAACCACTTGAAATGCCTCATTGTTGTTGCAATATATTCCATACTTGGCTTTTAGTAGAGATTTCCCTTGCTTTCTCTTCTGCTTATAATGTCCCTTTTCCTATTTGCTGCATAATAAACTTTCAAGTCCCAATTTTAAAAAAAAGCCTGCTAAGAATAAACCCATGAACCCATGTTTCTTGTACTCCTCTTACATTGCATTTAACATTTGTTTATAGGACGTTTTGTAGTCTTTTCTTTGAGTTATCCTACAGCCTGTTTTTATTTCTTCCATTTAAATCTTAAGTTGTTAATTTCTTGAGAATGAGACCATGACACATTGGCCTTTATATCCCCTACTTCTAGCCCAGTTGGTACCTCATATACAGTAGATGCTCAAAAGCCATTAATTTGAATTTAAGTGGAATACAAACAACACCTGGCAGAAAAATCTTCATCACAAGAATGCACTGTAAGTAAAGTGATAAAATTATTTCCTTGTTAATTAAGGGAAAAAAGTAGAAAACAGCAAGGTGCTGAAAACTTGAAGGAGAAGGGTACTTCAAAGGGCAGATGGAACAAAATAGAAAGGCTGAAGCTTCTAAGAAAAATTTCTCTGACTGCATAGTTTTGGCCCCTGCCTCAGTTATTCTCATATTTACTTCAACAGAGGGGGAAAAAAAGTATCAGTGAATCAAATCTGCCTGCTATCCTGAAAAAAAAAAAGACATATGAATATTTCAGACTGATAATTTAGGCCTAACTTGAATTTATATTTCTTGTTTCTTCCAAATAGTAATTTGTGCTAGTTACCACCAAGGTGAATAGTAAAGATATAGTCATCATTAAAAAGTTGTTTTGATTCCTTTGAAACATGATGCATAATGCTGTGTCCACAAGTATGTAATGTTTTACAATACAGCCATATTCCTGAAGTTTCCTGTGCAAATCAAACTTAAATAAATTCAAGTGTACTTTAACTGTACTGTCACTACCACAGCACCCTGTCTGCCATTCTCAAAAGTCACCATATGCTATAGAATTTAGAGACATTACAACTGGGCACACTGCCCCAAAACAGAAGGCTCTTTTCTCTGCTCAGATAAAATGCAAACCATTCCCATCTAACTTAACACATTAGAGAATCCTATGTGATCCTTCCCTATCCTCAATTATATTATCAGAACACCAGAAAAGATAACATAAAGAATAGTACATTATTTTTAAATAGCTACCAAGACTCAGCCCATGGGAACAGACTGAAACACTTATACATGTTTACATCCATCCATAAACAAATATTAATCTAGTGCTTAATATGAGCCTGACACTTTGCTAGACAGTGGAAGTACTGAGTAGACATAGTCATTGACTTCATTTATTTAGTTATTTTTAAAAATAACTTTTGAGAACGAGTGGGTTAGGTAGGGGAGAAGGGGTGAGGTTGGGAGAGGAGGAAGGGGAAGCTAAATATAAGGTGATGGAAAGAGAACTCAAAAAATAAGAGAAAAGAAAAAAATAACTCTTGTAATTAAAGCAGGTAAATTTATTCTTAATATATTTATGTTATTCATTAAATAATCACTTATTTATTCAACATTAATCAGATGCTTAAGATGTACCATGCACTAGACAAAGAGACATTTTGCTTTTTGCCGGGGTCCTGCCTTGGCGTTCCAGTGAACAGTACCTGAAGTGGGGGGAGAGGTTTAAGGTAACAAAAACAGAAAGAGACAAAGAGAGTCTGGGAGGACTGGAAGCATTCTTAGCAACCAGCCCTAAGTTTATTTTTCCTCACCAATATATACCTACAGCGCAGTGCAGTACAGCAGAAACACATATGTATTATCTCATGCAAAGACAGATCATAAACTATCCTTGACTCTCTACCAATTAACTTGAAGGCCAGAGTAAATGAGAGAGAGTCAGTTTCCCAAGGCCATTCTTCCAATTACCCAGATAATCTTCTTTCTTTAGAGTTTCCCAAGGAACTGGCCTTATCAACCAGATTCCTCAGTAAGCAGTATACACCCTCCAGATTGCAGAAGTAAAACAAGTCATGCTTCCCTAAAGCCAGCCTGTGAGGCTCCCAACAACTTTTTGAAAGGAAGAAAAAATAGATAACTAAAGTTCTCTATGAAACTGCCTGTAATTTCAGTTTTTCACTCCCCACTCCAGTCAGCACCTTCTAATTGTTCCTACCACAACACCTAGACTTAGCAAAAGTAGACTCTCCCTTCATAGAAAATATATCAAAGTTTATAGACTGATTTATCATTCAATCTCATGTCACTGGTGTTTTAAATTGTGTCTTCCTCTACCTGACTGACTTGTTCAAATATCTCTGACTCCTAGAACTTAGCCAGTTGGCTAACATTATACCATCTGCTTTCCTGTGTTCTTCTAGCTCTTAAAGATTGCCTAATAGCCAAGTATCTGACAAGGCTATGACCTTGCCACTAGATTTAGCTCTCTGATGGTTCTATGACCTGGTTTTTCTATAATTGGCCTTTTATTCAGGTCTTATTCAGTTCTTCTCTTCTCATGACTATTGTAACACTGGCTTTTTCTTTTCACCTAATGTTGACCTAGACTCTGCCTTGAACTATAATATTCACCTGACTATGAGTCCCTCAAAAAAGGTCCCTAGCTCATTGTTTGGTGCACCCAATCTGCTGCTAGCACTTCTCTCAGTTGTTTTATCTTCAAGCCTTACATCTTTGGGTCTAAAGTGGTCATATGCATAGGAAATGCAGGTGGCTACCTACATAAAGTAGTTCAAAGGAACTATAAGGTCTTTTAAGGTCTCTCAGTGTTATTATCTTCCATACAAAACTCCTCACTACCTATCTTTTTAGAAAGTGACTCAACTGCAAAGACATTGTCTCTGGAAGTTTACTTACAAGGCACTCAGCAGCAGTGAGGCCCTCTTCCATTAATATATTTATCAGTTTAGGTCTACATCTTCATTATGGTCAAATTTGTATACTTTCTAGAATTGCACTACATTCTGTTAATTTACATAGGAATTCTGGGATTTGTTAGAGGTTTAGGGATGGTGATCTTATCATATATCTTATATAAATATTAAGAAAAATTTCTAGGCTCCTGAGCCACTTTCTTTGCTCGAGCCTGCTCCTACCTTTTTGGAGTGTACTTTCTCCTCCATAAACTAACTTTAAAAAAAAAAAGAAAGAAAGAAAGAAAAATTTCTAGAAGGAAATAACCAAAGATACTACAACTCCTAAGGCCATATAAGAACTCATCCCAAGCAAAAGGAGATGCAGGTGTAAAAAGTCCTTTTTCAAGGTACTGTTAAGATCTCTTGGGAATCCAATAGAACCCTAAATGCAGTGTCCCTGAGAAGACTCATCAGGGCCACTCTAAGGTATGGGAGTCAAACAACCTTACAAGTTCTAACAGTTAAACATTTATAGCCCACTGAAAAATTGTCATGCAGTGGAACTCAACACAAACCTAACCATTTATGCTACATCACCATCTATAGTGATAGTACAATGAGGAAGAAAGTATGGTGGTTTCAAGAGAGAGTAGAGTGGCTTCTATATAGGTCTGGAATGAGAAATATGGACTGTATTTTCCAGAAGTGCCCCCAAACACTTTGGTTAGGTAGTTTGGGAACCAGTTTTCTTCTTAACATAGAGTGCATTCCAGTATAGGAAAGCTATATTTTGCCATTAGGTATTCTATAGGGAAGGTGAGTCAAGTTATAGGCACTCAGTTACTGAGTGTCAATATGAACATAAAGTTCATGAAGGACACAAAGTTCTTAAGTCACAGAGGGAAGACATTATGGAAAAATCTTGATATGTCAAAGGCACTAATGAAAACAAAACCAAGTAAAATACTAGGAAGACAACTTTATATAGTTCTCAATTTTGACATAAACTTCCCAATGATGATCATTTTGGTAGGCCCACTAATACACTTGGTTCTGGGGCAGAGATTGATTTAAGTTACTTCCCTGAGTGCTCTCGCCAACTAAAAAATCTTGTAATATCCCCACAAAATCACTGAAAACCACAAAGCAATGAGCTATTTTGTCAGTGAAGTTAAATAAAATGTGAAAATCTTTCCAATTTCTGTGATGAACAAGTTTTTTGCCTTCATTTAGCAAGTTCAGACTCTGAAATATTGACAAGGAGATCTGGAGGACAAAGGCTACAGTAGAGAAGGGAATAAGAAAACGATTGTTGCTCCTAAGTCTCTGCCAGACTTCATCCACTTAACCTCCAAGTCAAAGAGAGCATTTTTACACACTTTCCCACATTTGTTTTTCCTCCTCAGTGTCCCAGAGGCTCTTCATTCTCAAAGGGGAGATAATCTTCAGATCAATAAGGGCTGATGTTAAAATTTTACTAAGTCATGTTTTCCCAGCTAGGGGTAAATTCTGATTGCCTGATGTAAAACTTTCTCATTAGAAATGTCAAGTCTCTATTTAAATAGCAAGGAAGGAACTAGGAGTGAGGAGTACTAGGGTATACACAATTTCAAATTAACTCTTTTTTGCCCTGTGAATTTCAAGGCTATACACATTGAAATCAACAGAGTTAATCTTTTGTTTGGTTTTCATTTATTTTTGTCTGATGGGGCTTGAGGGCTGCAGGAGTACAGGGTAACACATGGGGAGTGATAACTAAGAAAACTTCTGAATTATTGACTGTTGAGTAACTGGAGAAGACAGCTAAAAATTCTGTTCTAGAATACTAATCCAAGTCCTTACTGCATTGACTTGAAATCTCTAAATTACTTACTTCTCTGTATTAAGTCATTAAAGTCCCATTAAAAATGTAAAAGAAAATGCCTAATAATAGGATTAAACTGTCATCATCTGTCATTGACACCCTCATTTAAATGTGTTTATCATAATAGTAAAGAGGGCTGTGAAAGAAATTAATGAGAAGGTGTTTGCCATTAAAAGTAAATAAAATCTTACAATTTGCAACAACATGGATAGACCTAGAAGGTATTATTCTAAGCAAAATAAGTCAGACTGAGAAAGACAAATACCATATGATCTCACTTATGTGAGTATTTTTAATCTAAAGTAAAAAACACACAGAGAAAACAGAAATAGACTGATAAATATGGAAAACAAACTGATGCTTGCCAGATGAGGGGAGAATTCGAGGTATAAATGAGAAAAGTGAAAGGATTAGGAAGCATAAATTGGTAGTCACAAAATAGTTACAGGAATGTGAAATACAGTATGGGGCATACAATCAATAATGTTGTAAAAACTATGTATTGTGTCAAATGAGTACTAAATTTATTAGGAAGGTTATTTCATAGATTATATAAGTGCTGAACCACTGAGCTGTACATCTGAAACTAATATAAAATAATATTATCAACAATAATATATACTAGGGCTGTCCAGAAAAAAATCTAGCCATAAATGTTTCTATTTGTCCTATTAGATGGCTGAATACTTTCCAGACAGCCCTTGTATATGTAGTCACAGGATGTAAAAGTACAGCATAGAGAATATAGTCAATGGTATTGTATTAGCTAAGTACTGTGCCAGTAGAATTGTTGGAGTTATTACTTTGTGAGATGTGCACATTTCACTATATGTGAAATCTAAAAAACAGAATAAACAAACAATCAAAATTTTAAAAAATTGAACATAGACCATAATTTAGTAGTTGCCAGAGAAAAAGGAAGGAAGGGAGTGGGGAAAGAGTGAGGGAAATTCAAACATATGGTAACAGAAAGAGAAATGAATCTGGGTGGTGAGAACACAATGCAAAACATAAACAATAATGTAATGTATACCTGGAACTTGTGTAATTTTTAATAACCGATATCACACCAATAAATTTAATATAATAAAAATAAATTTCTAATCATTTTTTTGTTTTATACACCTGAAATTAGTAATAGAAATATGTGATATTTAAAAATCTCTTTATTCTGGGGATGGACGAAATTATTAAAAGAGCAGACAGAGTGACACAATTTGATCATAACACCCCCAATTCTGAAAGGGCTGGGTGTGTGTAGCTAGCAACTTCTCTGTTACCGATTATAGTTTCCAGAATGATAAAGAAAGAGCTGGTGGCATTTTTCAAATTCAGAGAGTGGAGAATCACATTTTCCCCATATATTCACATCTCTAAGTGGTTTTGAGCCTACATCAGAGTGTGATTTTTCTATAGGTTCAATTACCAGCTGACTTTTACCATCTAAGTTTGTTTGCTCATGGGACATTGGAAATAATAAGTCAAGTGAAAACTGATGTATTTTTTAAAGCTAAAAAAAGCTTGTCATAAATATATATATATATATATTTCCAGTAGTAAAGAAGAGTTTTCCAGGTGGCAAATCCAGGTCCTAATTGAGAGCTGAATAATATTAATTATAATTAGTCCTGTCCCCAGTGCCAGTTTCAAGCAGATTTTCTGTTGAGTTTCTAACTGAGGTAAGCATGTCAAGCAGAAGGGGAGGCCATCATTAATTCTATACCAGTGCCAGGTCTATGCTACCTGCTAAAAAATATAGAAACCTATAAAATGTTTAATGCATGACAGGAAACCCACCTACCATTGTTTTAGTTTAATGGGGGCATCATGGTGAGCTCCTTTAAATCAGAAATATTAGATTTGTTGAAAAGGTGGATATGTTACAGAAGTAAAATGGTTAGTTGCTTTCATCCTATAATGTGACTATACCAAAAAGTTTGAATATGGCTTTTCATTCTGAAAGGTGTTCAGGAAAATTAAAAATTCAGGTGTAGTTGTTAGCACTAGTGCTTCTTTTTAAATAGGTGATACATGGATTTTGCTAAGGTAAGCAAGAGAAGACATTTAGGATGGCAGTAACAAGGTGAGAATTATACTGCATGCTCAACATTAAGAATTTAGTAATTTTTATAAATTTTATTATTAAATTCAGAGGGGTTGCATTGGTTAGTAAAATTATATTGGTTTCAAGTATAATATTCTATAACATATCATCTACTTGATGCATTGTGTGCTCACCATACAGAGTCAGTTCTCCATTCATTAACATATATTTGACCCCTGCCCTCCTACTTCCACTCTGGTAACAACTAAGTTATTGTCTGTGTCTATGATATTTTTTTGTTTCTTTCTTTGTTTTGTTAATTTATTGCTTTTAGTTTCATGTCCCTCATGTAAGTGAAGTCATATGATTTTTTACATTTTTTAGCTGACTTATTTTACTTAGCATAATAATCTTAAAATTCATCCATGTTGTTGCAAATGGCAGTATTTTATCTTTTCTTAAGGTTGAGTAATATTCCATTGGGTATAAGTACCACAGCTTCTTTATTCAGTCATTTACCCAAGGATACTCTGCTTGTTTCCATGTCTTAATCACTGTGAATAATGCTGCAATGAACACAAGGGTACATATATCATTGTGGACAAAAGTTTTCAAATTCTATGAAGAGATGTTCAGAAGAGAAATTGCTGGGTCGCATGGTAACTCTATTCATATTTTCTTGAAAAAACCTCATACTGTTTTCCATAGTGACTGTACTAATTTACATTTTCATAGTGGTGTATGAGGGTTCTTTTTTCTCTACAGTCTGTCAACACTGGCTATTATTTGTCTTCAAGATAGCCATTCTAACAGGTGTGAGGTGATATCTCTTTATGATTTTGATTTGCATTTTCCTAAATGCTAGTGAAGTTGAGTGTTATTTCATATATATGTTGGCCAATTGTATCTCTTCTTAAGAAAAGTATCCATTTAGGTCTTCTGCCTTTTTCTTTTTATCTCATTATATACTTCACTGAGGTGCCTGTAGCATTTTGCTGTAGAGTTCTGTTTGTTTTGTTTTCTTTTTACTAGAATTCTTAACAAATGAGGGAGTGGGCTTCTAGGATGGCAGCTCAGTGGAAACAGGATTTACCACATTGGATTTTAAAGGGTGCTCCACTCATTGCTGTTATCATTTCTAAGCCTATAAAAGGTCTGGGAGTTACAGGAGGTGCTGACACTGTATGACTGTAAAAGCAGTATCAAGCATGAGACCCATGCAAATTACAATCTTTGTCATTATGTAGTGGGTGGGGAAGAATCCTGCCCGAAGGGAGGACTGATGACTTTGTATCACAGCAGGAATGTGCTGGCTTGCCAGGACTGACAGAGCTGGTACCTGACCCTTCCATCTGCAGTGGCAGGCTTCCAGCACAATAGAATGCGGTTCATTATTCCCAACATTCTTCATTATAATTCTAAATGAGATAATGATGAGAAATAGTACCTAGTCTTTGAACTAAAAATGTCTGAGGCTTTGTCTTGCTGAAAAAACTAGCCATTTTTTTCTATAGCATATTTATTTTCATCACAGCTATCCTTTTTTTCCTGTCAGGTTTGATTGATCTTTTTAACAATTGGAACCTCTCAACTCTGCTGTGCCAAACAGAAACAGCTAACAATGATTGAAAACTTACGAAGAACCAGGTGCTTTATTGAGTTTTTTTAATTGGTAAATTTATTGGAATGACATTGATTACAAAAATTACATAGGTTCCAGGTGTACAATTCGACAGTGCATCATCTATGTTTTGCAATGGTTGTTCATCACTCAGAGTCAGTTCTCTTTTCATCACCGTATATTTGACACCCTCTCTCTTCTTTCCCACTCCCTCCCCACTTACCCTCAGGTAACCACTAAACTATTGAATCTGTCCATGAGTTTGTGATTCTTTGCTGCTTTCAGTTTTATATTTTACATATGAGTGAAGTCATATGGTTATTGTTATTTTCTGTCTGGCTTATTTTGTTTAGTATGATTATTTCTAAGTCCATATATTTTCTCACATTAGCAGTATTTTATTTTTTTCTTGTAGCTGAGTAATATTCCATTGTGTGTATGTACCACAGCTTTTTTATTCAGTCATCTGTCAAAGGGCACTTTGGTTTTTTCATGACTTGGCCATTGTGTAGAGTGCTGTGCTGAACATTGGGATACATAATTCTATGTGGACAAAGGTTTTCAAATTTTGGGGGTAGATATCCAGAAGGGGAATTACTGGGTAATATGGTAAGTCCATTCCAAATTTTCTGAAGAACCTCTACACTGTCCTCGATCACAGTGGTAACAATTCGTACTTTCACCAGCAGTGTGCAAGCATTCCTTTTCCTCCACATCCTCTCCAGTACTTTTTATTCCTTGTCTTGTTGTTAATAGCCATTCTAACAGGTGTGAGGTGGTATTTTATTGGGGTTTTGATTTGCATTTCCCTAAGAGCTAATGAAGTTGAGCATTTTTCCATGTCTACTGGTCATTTGTAAGTCTTCATGGATGAAGGATTTGTTCAGGTCCTCTACGCACTTTTTAATAGGATTGTTTGCTTTTTTGTTGCTGAGTCATACAAGTTCTTTATATATTTTAGATATTTGGTCCTTATCAGATGCGTTGTTTGCAAATATTTTCACCCATTTGGTTGGCTCTCTCTTTGCTTTGTTGATTGTTTCATTTGCTGTGCATAAGCTTTTTAGCTTGATATAGTCCCATTCATTTATTTTTGCTTTTACTTTCCTTGCCTTTGAGGTAAGGTTTATGAAGTCTTTCTTGAGCCCTAGATCTATAAGTTTACTACCAACGTTTTCTTGGATACAGTTTATTGTTTTAGGCCTTATGTCTAGGTCTTTAATCCATTTTGAATTAATTTTAGTATATGGTAAGAGTTCACAATTCAGATTCATTCTTTTGCACATGGTTTTCCAGTTTTCTCAGCATCATCTATTGAAGAGACTTTCTTTTCCCTATTGTATATTATTTTCTTGTTTATCAAAAATAATTTGTTTATATATTTATGGATTTATTTCTGGGTTTTCAATTCTGTCTCATTGGTCTGTGTGTCTGTTTTTCCGCCTATATCAAGCTATTTTTATTATTGATGCCTTGTAGTATAAATTGAAATTGGGGACCATGATATCTTCAGCCTCATTTTTTTTATGTAGGATTATTTTGGCTATTTGAGGTCTTTTGCTATTTTATACAAATCTGATAATTTTTTATTTGTTTTGTGAAAGTATGTTTGTGAGATTTTGATGCCAATTGCATTAAACCTGTATATTACTTTGAATAATATGATCAGTTTAACAATGTTACATCTTTTTATCGATGAACACAGAATGTATTTCCATTTCTTTGTGTCCTTTTCAATTTCTTTAAATAGTGTCTTATAGTTTTCAGTGTATAACTCTGTCATGTCCTTTGTTAAGTTAACTGGCAGGTATTTCATTCTTTTTGTTAGGATGACAAAAGGTACTGATTCTCTTGTTTCTTTTTCTCAACACAAGTTGTTTGTATATAGAAATGCACTTGATTTTTGTAATTTGATTTTGTATCTTGCAACTTTATTGTATTTGTTTATTGTTTCTAATACTTTTCTGAGGGAGTCTTTGGTGGCATAAAGCCCTGTATAATATTTTTTAAATCCTTTATATGTCTGTGGTATACGTCATAATTTGTCTTCTTTCATTTATAATTTTGGTTATTTTCTTCCTTTCTCTTAATCCTTTAGTTAGCTTAGCCAGGAGTTTGACAATTTTATTGATTTTTTCAGAGAACCAGCTCTTTGCTGCATTAATTTTTTTCGATTGTCTTTCTGTTCTCAATTTCATTTATCTCTGCTCTAATTTTGTTTTTGCTAGTTTCTATTTTTAGACCTGTTAGAAATTGCTTTATAAATATTGGTGCTTTCTGACTGGGGGCATATAAATATTAATGATTTTCATGTCTTCCTGCTCTTGTATGGTTTCTTTTATCACTATGAAATGTCCATCTTTGTCTCTTGTTATCTTTTTTATTCTGAAGTCTGTTTCTTCATATATCCATATGGTAACTCCTGCTTTTTGGTAGACACCATTTCCTTTAATGTTGTTTTCAACTTTTCACTCTGAGTCTGTATTTTTCCCTGTGACTGAGGTGTGTCTCTTGGAGACAGCGTATCGATGAGTTTTATTTTTTAATCCAGTCTGCTATTTTGTGCTATTTTATTGGTCAGTTCCATCTATTTACATTTAGAGTGATGATGGATATGTGAGGAATTTTATGGCCATTACTTCATTTCTTATTTATTTTATTTTTTGTTGTTACCCCATCTCTTCCTCATTTATTTTAATTTTGTGTTTCAGGTTGAATAGCCTTCCTCAGTATTTCCTGAAATGTTGGCCTCATGCTGAAGGCTTCCCTCAGCTTTTGTATGTCTGAAGAGGTCTTTATTCCTCCTTCATATCTAAGGGATAATTTTGCTGAATAAATTATTCTTGGTTGAAAGTTTTTCTCTTTTAATATTTTAAATATTTGTTCCACTCCTTTCTGGCTTGTAGAGCTTCTGCTGAGAAGTCTGATGATAGCCTGATGGGCTTTCCTTTAGAAGTTATAGTTTTGTTTTGTTTTGTTTTGTTTTCCTAGATGCCTTGATAATTTCCCCTTTGTCTTCAAATTTTGACATCTTCAGTATAGTGTTTCTTTTTTTTTTGGAGTGGTTCCCTGGCTGGGAATCGAACCCAGGCCATGGCATTGACAACACCGAGGCCTAGCCACTACACCACCAAGGAACCGATATAATGTTTCTTGGAGATCTTCTAGGATGCAAGTAACGAGGTGACCTATATTTTTCCTTGAATTTGGGGTTCCAGATCTTTCCATAGGTTTGGAAAGTTCTCATCTACTATTTGAATAAACTATCTGTATAATTCTGTTCTGCAACTTCTGCAATTTCTATTATTCTACATTGTTCTTTCTAATGTGGCCATGTATAGAGCACTTTTAGTTCTTTTGACTCTGAAGTCCCTATATTGTTTTTTCTGTGTTGTTTCCATGTTCCAGCTTCTATATCACTAATTCTTTCCTCCATCTGGTTGGCCCTGTTTCCTATAGTAGTTAGTTCATTTCTTATTTATTTTATTGCATTGTTTAGCTCTCAAATTTCAACTTGATTCTTTTTTATACTTTCAATTTCTTCATTAAAATGTGTCACAGATTTCCTTTCTGAGATTTTCTATCTGGGTCTGGGTACACTGCCAACATTGTTTCAGCTCTTTCAATTTTTTAAGAACTGCAGCATTGTATTCTGTGTCACTTAAATCATATATTTCCAGATCTATAAGTTCTTCTTCTGGAGATTTTTCATTTTCTTTTTGAGCAGTTTTGAATCATAAGGAACTCATTGTATTTGATGTGTTTCTTCTTCTGGGCAAAAGGGCTTTATCTGTGGCCCATATAGAGGTCTTTCTATCTTTTTTTTTCTCTTTGTAGTCAGTATCACTGTAGTGTCCTCCAATACTTTTCCCTTGATTATATGAACTCCTATCTAGGAGCTTTCCTGAAAAGTGGGCTGCCCTTCCTTTGTTCTAGTCACCTTGGTGTCAATGTACATCTTTTTTTGGAAAATATAGTGGGTGATGATGTCATATGCAATTGAGATCAGTGTAAGGAAAAGCTGCTGTACCTACGTTTTGGAGTTTTTCCAAGCTCCACAGTTGGTTTCCAGCTGGCTATAGAGCAGACACTAAGTGGTGTTGTGGGAGCAGAATTGGGAGAGTTAGAGGAAGAACCAGGCTCAGTGACTGTTTTCTGCCTGTGTTTTGGAGCGGTGTGTTCTGTGGCTGCTTTGTTTTATGAGGTAGCTCCCCTGGTGGCTAATTCCCCTGCAACACTAGTCTGTTCATCAGGGAAGCCCAGGGAACTGGCACAGGGCATGCTGTGACTGGGCTATGATCACTTCAGTTGGGGGTCAATTGATGCTAGTTCAGCCTTTCTCTCTTCTGTTGAACTGGCATTTTACCCAGGGCCATGTTTTATTCTGGTCAGTATTTCCACAGTAGCCAACTCTTAGGTTCAAACTCACCCAGAGCCAAGCTCTGGTTGTGGCACCACCCGGAAGCTGGAGTCCTTATTTTCTCCAAGGGCAGGTCAGATGCTTTGTTCAGCCTCTGATCATCCCAGGGTGTGGCACTGTGTCTGCATCCTCAGGTTCCCACTGGGTCCAACTCACTCAGGGTCTCACAGAGTTCCAGCTTCTCTCAAATCTGCTCTTGGCACCATTTGACCCCTGACCTTCTTAGGATTGTGTTGTTCCTTGCATGGTGTCCCCGGCTCTCTCCTAGTTCCTTCTTTCAGCTCCCAGACAGGTCACAGGTCACGTTAAGCAGTTGAGTCTCTGCTCCACTTTCTCCTCCCTCTGCTGCTCATCCCCTTTTCTCTTACCTACAAGTGTTTTCTTTTGATGCATGTATTTATCAGTTGAGTCTCTGCTACTCAGTGTTTCCTGCGTTAAATCTTGGTTGTTCAATTGCATGTTCCAGGAGAGTTTTCAGGGATCTTCCTCTCTCATCACCATCTTGGGTCTAATCTCTTTATTTTCTAATGAGATTGTTTGTTTTATTGTTATTGTTGAGTTGCACGAATGCTTTATATAGTTTGAAGATTATTGTTTTCACATAGGTATGGTTTGCAGATCTCTTTTCTCATTTTATTAAGTGCCTCTCTTTTGTTTCTTATGGATGGTTTCATTTGCTGTGTATAAGCTTTTCTATTTGGATATAGTTCTATTTATTTACTTTTACTTTTACTTCCCTTGCTTTGAGGTCAAATTCATAAATTCTTCCCAGAATCCAAGGTATTTAACTTTAACATCAATGTTTTATTTTATGCAATTCATTGTTTCAGGTCTTATGTGTAGGTCTTTGATTCATTATAAGTTTATTTATGCATATGATCACAAATCTTGCAGTCCCGAGTCATTATTTTCCATGTGGCTTTCCAATGTTCCCAGTGCCATTTAATGAAGAGGCTTTCTTTTCTTCAGTGTATCTTTTTTACTCTTTTGTCAAAAATAATCTGTCCATACATATGGGTCTTTAATTCTGGATTTTCAAATCGATTGCATTAGCCTGTGTGTCTGCTTTTCTGCTAGTACCATGTTGTTTTGATTATTTGTTGTTTTCTAGCATAAATCAAAGTCTTATTTTATAAGTATAAATCAAAAATCTTATTTTATTGTTTTTAATTTTTTATTTATTTTGGCAGCATTGCTATGACTATTCAGGTTCTTTGGTGATTTCATATAATTCTGATCATTTTATGTTCTATTCCTTGGAAAAATGTTGTTGGGATTTGGATAGGAATTGCATTAAATCTACATAATGCTTTTGATAATATCAGCATTTTAGCTGTTTATTCTTCTAATCCATGAACATAAAATATCTTTCTATTTTTTTGTGTCTTTCTCAATTTCCCTTAATAGTGTCTTATAGTTTTCCATGTAAGACAACTGTGCAAACAACTTGGTAAGGTTTCATAACCTTGGTTCATCCATTCCCACAGCTGTATTTGTGCCAATATGTTGCAGTGTCTTGCTGAGTGGTATTCATTATTGTTGTTGGGTATTTTTGTGTGCTGTCATGAGAACGTAGGAGCTTTAATTAGAGCAACAAACAAACATTAAATTTTTTGTTAAACTTGACAACAGTGGAAGTAAAACCAGAGACATGTTAATCCAAGTTTATGGGGATAATGTCATGAAAACAAAGCAGTGTACAAATGGATTAAACATTTTTCTGAAGGGAGAGAATGTGTTATTGATGAAGAGAGGTCAGGGCAAAAAATAACAAGCAAAACTGATTAAAATATTGCAAAATTAACCAAATTGTGCATCAAAATTTGCAGCTGACTCTGAGAAGAATAGCAGATCAAGTAAACATCAATAATAAAATATTCAAGAAAATCTTAACTTAAAATCCTAGAATGAGAAAGGTGTGTGCAAAAATAGTCCCAAAAGAACTAACCAATGAACAAAAGCAAAGGAGACTTGCAGTGCATCAAAACCCTTTAGAGAGACAAGATGATATTTTGGGCTGTGTTATGAAACCCAGTCCTGAAAGAAAGCATCAAAGTGCACAATGGAAGTCAGCCAATTCTTCATGACCAAAATTGTTCAGTCAGTCTAAATCAAGTGACAAAACAATGTTGCTAACCTTCTTTGATATCAGAAGAATTGTTCATTATGAATTTTTTTTTTTTTTTTGCTTTTTGGTATGTGGGCAGCTCCCCGACTGGGAATCGAACCCAGGCCGCAGCGCTGACAGTACCAGCGCCGAAGCCTTAAGCCGCTACACCATCAGGGAACTCCCCATTATGAATTTATACCAACTTAACAGTCAACCAAGTTTACTACTTGGAAGTGCTGAAAAGGCTGCATGAAAAAGTTAAACAAAAACATATTGAATTTTCACCAACTCAATACTCTTGCAACACCACAATGCACCCGGTCACATGGCACTGTCTGTGAGAGACTTTTTAACCAGTAAACAAATAACTGTACTGGAACACTCTCTCTAATCAACTGATATGGCCTTCAATGACATTTTCCTTTACCTCAAAATAAAGAAAACATTGAAAAAAAAAACATTTTGGTAACATTCGGGACGTCAAGTGTAATACTAGAACATCTCTGATGGTTTTTCCAGAAAAGGGGTTCCAAAATTGCTTTGAAGGATGGAATAGGCACTTGCATCTTTGCATAGCTTTCCAAGGGGAGAACTTGGAAGGTGACAGTAGTGATATTCAGCAATGAAGTATGCAGCACTTTTTCTAGGATTGGTTCACGAACTTAATTTCAGAACTTCTGCATGTCCTTCACATTGTTTGTTGAGTTTATTCTCAAGTATTTTATTTTATTTTATTATTTGTTGTGATTAGAATAGGTATTGTGTATTTTTTCACTTTTTTCCTTAAATTGGATTGTTAGTATATAGCCATATAATGAGTATTTGTGCATTGATTTTGTATCCTACAACTTTACTATATTCATTTATTCCTTCTAATACTTTGTTATTGGATTCTTTAAGGTTTCCTATATAAAAAATTATGTCACCTGAAGAAAGTGACAATTAAATTTCTTGATTCCCTATTTGGATGCCTTTTATATTTTTCTCTTGCCTGATTGCTCTAGCTAGAACTTTTAGTACAATGTTGAATAACAGTTGTGACAGGGGAATTTTTTTCTTGTTACTGAACTTGAGCAAAGATTCCAGTTTTTCAACATTTAGTATAATATTAGCTGAGGATTTGTCATATATGGCCTTTATTATGTTGAGGTACTTTTCTTCAATACCCATTTTATTAAGTGTTTTGATTATGGGTGTTGTATTGTGTTAATTACTTTTTCTGCATCAATTGATATCTGGGGTTTTTTATTGTTATTATTTTCACATATGCAAGAGAACATACTATTTAGACATTTACAGACCTTGTATTGTAAAAACCCCAACAGGTCTATTTTCCATATTATATATAACATCGATATTACAATACCATTGACTATAATCCTTGTACTGTATTCCAGATCCCATGACTATACACACACACACACACACACATGTATATATATATATAAACGCATATATATACACATAATAGTTGACATTCAACATTAATTTATATTATTTTCAGGTGTACAAAGCAATAGGCAATTACATAACTTATAAAATGTTCCTCCCAATGTGTCCTGTGTCCATCTGACACCATGTATATTTTTTGATGTTATTACCTATACTTTCCATAATGTGTCTTACATCCTTGTAACCGCCATATATTTACCAATTAGCATTTCCCAATCCCTTCACCCTTCTCAATCATCCCCCAATTCTCCTTCCCATATAATTCTGTAAGTTAATCTTTATTTCTGTTTTGATTGTTTGTCCTTTCTGTTCTTTGGGTTCCATATATCAATAAGATCATATAATATTTTTCTTTCTCAGTCTCACTTATTTCACTTAGCATGGTAACTTCTATTTCCATCCATGTTATTGCAAATGGTAAGATTTCATTCTTTTCATGGCCAAGTAATACTCCATTATGTCATTTTAATCATGATCTTTTTATTCAATTGTCTATTGATGGGTAGTTAGATTGTTTCCATATCTTGTCTATTTTGAATAATGCTACAATAAACATCAGGGTGCATATATATATTTTAATCAGTGTTTTAGATTTCTGTGGATAAATACTCAGAAGTGAAATTACTGGATTACAAGGTAGTTCCATTTTTAATTTTTTGAGGACCTTGCATACTATTTTCAATAATAGCTGGACCAATTTTCAATCCCACCAGCAGTGCACAATTGTTACCTTTACTCCACATCCTTGCAAGCACTTGTTTTTGGTCAATTTATTGATGATAGCCACTCTGACAGGAGTAAGGTGGTATCTCATTTTGGTTTTGATTTGAATTTCTCTGATGATTGGTAATGTTGAGTATTTTTTCATGTATCTATTGGCCATCTGTATGTCCTCTTACTAGAAATATCTGTTTATGTTTTCTGCTCATTTTTTAACTTGATTGTTAACTTGGTGTTGAGTTGTATAAGTTTCCCATAAATTTTTGATATTAACTCTCTATTGGATGACTCATTGGTGAATATTTTGTCTCATTCTTTGAGATGTGTTTTTATGTCCTTCATGGTTTCTTTTACTGTAATGTGAAATAAAATAAAACATTTTAATCTGATATAGTCCTAATTGTTTATGTTTTTATTTGTTTCCCTTGCCCAAGGAAAAATATCATTAGGGATCTACCCAAAGAACTTGAAAACCTTTGTCCGCAAAGACTTATGTACCACAATGTTCATTGCAGCGCTGTTCACAGTGGCCAAAACATGGAAACAACCAAAGTGCCCTGCAACAAATGACTGGATAAAGAAGCTGTGGTACATTTACACAATGGAATATTACTCAGCTGTAAGAAAAGATGAAATATTGCCATTTGCAACAAAATGGATGGACCTGGAGATCATCATGCTAAGTGAAATAAGCCAGACAGAAAAAACAAAGAACTACATGATTTCACTCATATGCAGAACATAAAACTGAAAGCAAAGAAAAAAAGAAATGAACAAACAAATAACCCATGGACACAATCAATAGTTCAATGTTTATTTGGGGACGAGTGGGTTGGGGGGGGAGAAAGGGGAGGGGGTGGGAGAGGAGGGGGGGAAGCTAAATATAAGGTGATGGAAAGAGAAGTCACATTAGGTGGTAAACTGATTATACATCAAGTTGACAATGCACTGTAGAATTGTATGCCTGAAATCTATGTAATCCTTGCTAACAGATGTCACCCCAATAAGTCTAACAATAAAAATGAATTTAAAAAAAAAAGAAATATTACTAAGGGTAATAATGTCTAAGGTTACTTCCTATATTTTCTTCTAAAATTTTTATGGTTTCAGGTTTTATATTTAATTCTTTAATCAATTTTGTGTTTATTTTTGTATACGATGTAAGAAAGTGGTCCAACTTTTTTATCTGTGTGTGTATCTGTTTAGTATTCTTAGCATCATCTTTTGCCTAGACTGTCTTTACCCCAATGTAAATTCTTGCTTTATTTATCATAAATTATTTATCAAAGACATGCATTTATTTCTTGGCTCTCTATTCTGTTCCATTGATCTATTTGTCTGTTTTTATGTCAATACCATGATGTTTTGATAACTGTGGCCTTGTAGTATAATTTGATATCCGATAGCATAATTTCTCCAACTTTGTTCTTTCTCTTTATTACCATGGCTATTTTAGGTCTTTTACAGTTTTATATAAATTTTAGAACTACTTGTCCTAGTTCTATGTAAAATGCCAATAGTATTTTGATAGGACTTGCATTGAGTCTATAGATTGCTTTGGGTGGTATGGACATTTTAACTATATTAATTCTTTCTATCCATGAGCATGTCATTTTCATTTATTTACATTGTTTTATAGTTTCTCTTTAGTGTCTTATAATTTTCTAAGTACTGGTCATTTACTTTTATTTTAAAATTTCTTCCTAGATGTTTCATTTATTTATTTATTTTTCTATTCTTAGACTAAATTGGGTTGACATTGATTAACTAGAATTGCATAGGTTCCAGGTGTGTAAATCTACAGTGCATCATTTATGTGTAGCATTAATGGTGATGGAAAGAGAACTGACACTGGGTATTTTATGTTTTGATGCAATTGTAAATGGAGTTGTTTTCTTAATTTTTCTTTCTGCTAGTTTGTTACTGATGTATGAGAGTACAACTCATTGCTGAATATTAATTTTGTATTATGCTGCTTTGCTGAATTTATTTATCAGTTCCAAAAATTTTTAGGTGGTATCTTTGGGGTTGCCTATGTATAGTATCATGTCATCTGAAAGTAAGGACATTTGTACTATATTTTCCTATTTGGATTACTTTTATTTCTTTTTCTTATTTAATTGTTGTGTCTAGGACTTTCAGTATTATTGTAAACGAGAATGGTAACAATGGGCATCCTTGTCTTGTTCCTGATCTTAAGGAAAATGCTCTTAGCTTTTCCCAATTGGATATGACATTAGCTGTGGGTTTATCATATATAGCCTTTATTATATTGACATTTTCCTTCCTTCAGCTGACTTTGATTTTTATTTGGTCTTCTTTTTCTAGTTCTTTAAAATATAATGGTAGGGTTTTTTTTTTGAGATTTTTCTTGTTTTTTAAGATAGGCCTCTGATGACATATATTTCTCTTTTAATACTTCTTTTACTGTATCTCAATATTTGTAATACAGTGTGTTTTCATTTTTATTTGTTTCTGTAAATTTTTGTCTTTTTATTTATTCTTTAACCTATTTATTTTTAAATAGCATGCTGCCTAATCTCCCCATAAATTTGTTATTTTCTGCTTTATTTTTGTGTTTAATCTCCAACTTCAATGTTTTGTGGTTAGAGAATACACTTGGGATAATTTAAATCTGCTTGAATTTGCTGAAGTTAGTTTTATGTCCCAATATATGGTTTATTTTTGAGAATGCTCCAGGTGTAGCAGAAAATAAGGTATAGTTTTATGTTGTAAGATGAAATGGTCTAAAAATATCAATTATATCCATTTGTGGAGATACATCATTTAGGGCTAAAATTTTCTTATTCGTTTTCTATTTAGATAATCTGTGATTGTCAATGAGATATTAAGTGCCCTACCATAATTGTGTTTTTGTCAGTTTCTTTCCTTGGTTATGTTAGAATAGTGGTTCTCAACCTTCCTAATGCCGTGACCCTTTAATACAATTCCTCATGGTGTGGTGACCCCCAACCATAAAATTATTTTCATTGCTACTTCATAACTTTAATTTTGCTACTGTTATTATGAATTGTAATGTAAATATCTGATATGCAGGATGTATTTTCATTCTTACAAATTGAACATAATTAAAGCATAGTGATTAATCACAAAAATAATATGTAATTATATATTGTGAAATGTCAGGGTGAAGGTTGCTGAATATAAAAAGACCTATCAGCATCCAGATTAAGGTTCCATGGTACAGATTTTTTTTTGGAGTAGTTGATGATTTTACAGTACATGATTTTACATTTACTCAGTAATTATAATATATGAAGTGTTGTTTTACCTCCAATACTGCTGCTTTTAACACAGTAGCTGCTTTTAACAGAGTAGTTGCTTTCAACACAGCAGCTGCTTTCTACACAGTAGCTGCTCTCTACACATGTGTGACTGGTCTGCATAAGTATATTATGGTGCCGACCCTGTTACATACACCTGTATTTGTGCAAGGTGTATGTGACAGGGTTGGCGCAATGATGTCATCATGCCAGGTACTCATATCTGGGCATATACGCATGTGGGTGGACCTGCCTGGAGACAGATAGAGGAACGGTGTCTTGGTTCCTAAGACCATCAGAAATATGTATTTTCCGATGGTCTTAGGCGACCTTTGTGAAAGGGTCGTTCGACCCCCAAAGGGGTCATGACGCACAGGTTGAGAACCTCTGTATTAGAAGTTGCTTTGTATGTTTTGGTGCTTCATGTTTGGGGGCATATATTGATAAATGTCATATCTTCTTGTTGTATTATTCTCTTTATTTTTATAAAGGTTTGTTTTGTTTTGTTTTGTTTTGATTGGCTATGTTTTGTCCTCTGTTACCTTTTTTATCCTATAGTCTATTTCATCAGATAAAATTATGGCTATTCCTATTTTTTCTGGATGTCATTTGCTTGAAATGTTGTTTTCAACCCCTTCACTTTGAGTCTATATTTGTCCTCATAGCTGAGATGTCTTTTGGAAGCAGCATATGGTTTGATTTGGTTTTTTGTTTTGTTTTGTTTTGTTTTGTTTTTAATCAAATCTGCTACTTTTAGCCATTAATTGATGAGTTTAGCTCATTTATATTTAGGGTGATTATTGATATATAGGAATATTCTATGGCCATTTTATTTTGTGTTTTCTGATAGTTCCATGTCTCCACTGTCTATTTACCTTTGTGTTTCTATTTGTTATTTTAGTTTGATGGTGTTCTAATATTTATTTTACTGTTTCTCATTTTTTATGTTATGTGTCTCAAATCTGGATTTTTTTGAGTCACTATTGTTAAATTTCTGTAAAAATTATTTTATGTATACAGATGTTTCTTTCAAGTATGCTTCTTATCTCCATTCCACTTTGAATATTCATACCTTTGCTTCACACCTTTTATTTTTTGTTGTTACAAATTATACCTATTTATTTTGTCTTTTTGTTTCAGGTAGAAAAAACTTCTTTAGTATTTTCTGCAATGCAGGCTTTGTGCTAAAGAATTACCTCACCTTCTGTATGTCTGGAAAGCTTTTTATTCCTCCTTCATATCTAAAGAATAACTTTACTAATAATTTTTTTTGGCTGGTAATTTCTCTCTTTCAGAAGGTTGAATATTTGATTCTACTCACTCTTGGCTTGTAGAGTTTCTGATGAAAAGTGTGATGATAATCTTATGGGGTTTCCTTTCTATGTTTTAGTCTTTTCTGTTTCCCTTGGCTACAATGAGATATTTTTTATTGTTGTTGTTGATCTTTGATAGCCTTAGAATAATATGCCTTGGAAAAGGTATGTTAGAATACAGGTAGTTAGATGTTTTATTTGATTTTTGGATTCAAAGATCCAATTCTTTCATAAAGTTGGGAAGTTCTCATTAACTATTTGTTTGAGTATACTTTCTGTTTCCTTTTTCCTCTCTCATTCTGGTACACCCATTATTTTTATGTTGCTCTTTCTGATGGAGTCAGATAGATTTTGTAGAGTATTTTCATTTCTTTTAATTCTCAAGTCATTCCATTTTATTATTTGTATTATTTTCATACTTCTATCTTTAATATCACTATTTTTTCCTTCATCTCTTCTGCTCTATATCCCAAGCTAACTGTTTTTTTCATCTCTTTGAGTTCATCTTCAGAATTCTCAAAAATTTTAATAATTTAATTCTTTTTTGGTAAAATGTTCATTTTTTCTCATTGATTTTTTAATTAAATATATTGAAGTGACATTGGTTAGTTAAATTACATTGGTTTCCAGTGTACACTTCTACATCACATCATCTATGTGTTACATTGTGTGCTTATCACCCAGAGTCAGTTCTCTTTCCATCACCATATATTTGAATCCCCAACCCTTCTCCCCCACCTTCCTCCATATTTTACTTTCTGGTATCTACTAAACTGTTGTCTTTGTCCATGAGTATTTGTTTTTGCTTATTTTGATTGTTTATTTATTCTGTTCTTTAGTTTCCACATATGATATCATATGGTATTTGTCTTTCTCAGTCTGACTAATATTATTTGACATGATAACCTCTAGTTCCATCCATGTTGTTGCAAATGGTAAGATTTTATTCTATTTTATGGCCAAGTAATATTCCATTATGTAAATGTACCACAGTTTATTTATTCAACCTTTTATTGTTGAGTACTTAGGTTGTTTCCATATCTTGGCTATTGTGAATAGTGCTACAATAAGCATAAGGGTGTATTTTTTTTAAACAAGTGCTTTGGATTTATTTGGATAAATACCCAGGAATGGAACTTCTTGATCATAAGGTAGTTTTATTTTTAATTTTTTGAGGAACCTCCACACTGTTTTTCATAGTGAGTGAACAAATTTGCAGTCCCATTTACAGTGCAAAAGCGTTCTCTTTTCTGCACATTCTCACCAACAAGAGTTGGTCAAATTATTGACGATAGCCACTTTTACAGGGGTGAGATTGTATGTCATTTTGGCTTTGATTTGCATTTTTCTGAGGATTAATAATGTTGAGCACCTTTTCATGTGTCTATTGGCCATCTGTATGTCCTCAATGTAGAAATGTCTATTCAGGATTTCTGCCCATTTTTTTATTACATTGTTTGTTTCTTTGGTGTTGAGTTGAATGAGTTTTTTTATAAATTTTGGATATTAACCTTGTATTGGATGCCTCATTGTAGAATATCTTTTCTCATTTTGTAAAATACCTTTTTGTTTTGTTGATAGTTGCTTTTGCTGTAGAAGAACTTTATAGTATGATGTAGTCCCCTTTTTTTTCCTTTGTTTTCATTGCCTAAAGTGATAGATCTTTGAAGGTATTGTTAAGGATGTCTGAGAGGTTGCTTTCTACATTTCCTTCTAGGAGTTTTATAGTTCCAGGTCTTATATTTAGATCTTTAATCCATTTTCAGTTCATTTTTGTATATTGCACAAGAATGTGGTCCACTTTTATTTTTTTGCATGTATCTGTCAACTTTTCCCAGCACCATTTGTTGAATAGACTTTCTTCACCCCAAGCTATATTCCTGTTTCCTTAATCAAAGATTAGTTGGCCATATAGATGTAGGTTCATTTCTGGAATCTCTATTCCCTTCCACTAGTCTATGTGGCTATATTTTTGTCATGCCATTCTGTTTTGATCACTGCAGTCTTGTAGTATAATTTGATATCTGGTACTGTGATTCCTCCAACTGTGTTCTTCATTCTCAGGGTTGCATTGGCTATTCTAGGTCTTTTATGGTGCTATGTACATTTTAGGATTATTTGTTCTATTTCTGTGAAGAATGCCATTGTTATTTTTATGAGAATTATGGGTTACTTTGGGTAGTATGGACATTTTAACTATTATACATTAATTCTTTCTATCCCTGAGCATAATCTGTTGCCATTTAATTGTATCTTTTTAAAATTTATTTTTTCAGAATGCTGACCTCTTGAAATGAGTTTAGGAGCCCATCCTCCTCCTATATTATTTGAAATAGTTTGAGGAGAATAGGTGGTTGTTCTCTTTTGAAAGTGATAAAATTCACTTGTGAATTCATGATTTTTGTTTATTGAGAGCTTATTGATTGCTGATTTGATTTTGTTATTAGTAATTTATGTGTTTACATTTTCCTTTTCTTCTTTATTTAAGCTTGAACATTTGTATGTTTCTAAGAATCTATCCATTTCTTTCTGATTGTCCAATTGGTTGGTGTATGGTTGCTCATAGTGTTTTCTTACAATTTTTTGTATTTCTGTGGTGTCTATTGTCACTTCTCTCTCATTGCTGATTTTATTTATTTGAGTCCTTTTTGTTTTCTTGAGGAGTCTGGTTAAATGTTAGTCAATTTTATCTTCTTGAAAAACCAGCTCATGGTTTCATTGATCTTTTGTATTGTCTTCATCTCAATTTTGTTCACTTCCACTCTGATTTTATTATTTCCTTCCTTGTACTCATTTTGGGTTTTATGTTGGTGTTTTTATTTTTTTCAGTTTTCTTAGCTGTAATGCTAAACTGTTCATTTGAGATTCTTCTTGTTTCATTAGGTAGGCCCGCACTGCTATATATTTCTCTCTCAGTACTGCTTTTGCTGTGTCCCATAGATTTTGGGTATTTGTGATTACATTCTCTATTTTCTCAAGGTGACTTTTGATTCCTTCCTTAATTTGATTGTTGACCCCTTCATTGTTCAGTCACATATTCTTTAGCCTTCATGTATTTGTGTATTTTTCACGTTTTTTTTGTAATTAATTTCTAATTTCATACTGCTTTGATTAGAGAGGGTTGTTGATATGATTTTAATTTTCTTAAATTTATTGAGGTTTGTTTTGGGGCATAGTACGTGGGCTACCTTAAAAAATGTTCAATGCATACTTGAACAGAATCTATATTCATTCTGCTGCTTTGGGATGTAATGCTTTAAAAGTATCAATTAAATCTACTTGATCTATGTGTTATTTAAAGTCACTGTATCTGTGTTGATTTTCTGTCTTGAAAGTCTGTCTATTGGTGTCAGTAAGGTGTTAAAGTTCTCTAGTATGATTGTGCTAATGTTGATGTCTCCTGTTATGTCAGTCAGTATTTGCTTTATGTATTTAGATGCTCCTATGGAGGGTGCATAAATGTTGACAAGAGTGATTTCCTGTTTGGACTGATCCCTTTATAATTATGTAATGTCTTTCTTTGTCTCTTGTTACCATTTATTTCTTACAGTTTATCGTGTCTGATATAAGTGTTGCTACCCCAACTTTTTTCTCACTTACATTTGCATGAAATATCCTTTTTCCATTCATTTACTTTCAGTCCATGTGTATTTTTCTTTCTGAGGTGAATGTCTTGTAGACAGTATATGCCTGAGTGTTGCTTTCTTATCCATTCAGCTATGCCATGTCTTTTGATTGGAGCCATTAGTCCATTTACATTTAAAGTGATTATTGAAAGGTAAATATTCATTGCCATGTTATTTTTTATGTTTTTTACTTTTTTTTTTTTGCTTGTTTTCTCATTTACACTTCTTAAAATGTCCCTTTAGCATTTCTTCTAACACTCTCCTGGTGGTAGTAAATTATTTTAGCTTTCTCTTATCTGGAAAGTTCTTTATCTCTCCTTCAATCTGAAATGAGAGGCTTGCTGGGTAGAGTAGTCTTGATTGTAGGCCCTTGTTTTTTATTATTTTGAATATTTTCTACCACTGTTTTCTGGCCTGCAAAGTTTCTATTGAGAAATCCACTGAAAATCTAATGTGAGTTCACTTATAGTAAGTATTTTTCTTTATCTTGCTACTTTTAGGATTCTTTCTTCATCTTTAATTTTTGCCTATTTAATTATGATGTTTCTTGGTGTGGGACTGTTTGGGTTCATCTTGATTGAGACTATGCAGTTTCTGTGTTTGTGTGTCTATGTCTTTTGCCAGGTTAAGGGAGTTTTCAGTAATTATTTCTTCAAATATGTTCTCAATCTGTTGTTCAGTCTCTTCTCTTCTGGCACCCCTATGATCCAAATGTTGTTATGCTTGATGTTTTCCTAGAAGTCTCTCAGGTTATCCTTGTTTTTTTTTTTTTTTTGTTTGTTTGTTTGTTTTAATTCTTATTCTTTTTACTCTTTCATTTTGGGTATTTTCTGCTACCTTCTCTTCCAGTGTGCTAATTCAATTTTCTGCTTCATCTTTTGATTCCTTGTAGTGTAGTCTTTATTTCCATTACTATATTCTCCATTTCTTATTAGCTGCTTTTTATGGTTTTTATGTCTTTCTTTATGGTTGCTATTTCTTCATTGAAGTTTCAGTAAATTCCTTAAGCATTCTTATAACCGGTATTCTAAACTCCTGCTTGGTTAGGCTGATTGTCTCAATTTTATTTAATTCTATTTGTGGAGGCTACTCTTGTTCCTTTATTTGGAATGTGTTTCTCTGTTTTCTCATTTTGGCTTCCTTTTTGGGTTTGATTTTATGTAGCTGGCATATCTGTTATATCTCTTAGTCTTTGCTTGGTGTCTTCATGTAGTATGTGTTCTGTGTGGTCCAGTGGTAAACCTCTCTGATCTCCTGTATGCATATCATAAGATTGTCTCTTGAGGGTGTTGTGTCTGTTCTTCAGTTGTATTTGAGTGGTATGCTACTTGCAGCACACTGTTAACTGTCCAAGTGGAGTGACAGAGTAATATTAGAAGCTCCCCTGTCTACCACATAGCTGCTCTTCTTGAGGTCTGCATAAAAGTCCTCCCCCATTAATTAGGTAGGGCTGATTACTAAGCTTTAGGAGGCTTGTGTTTCCAGTCTTAATTGGGCTTCTTTCTTTATTTCCTCAGCTGTTCAGACTCTGTTCTAGTAGTCTTCTGATGTTTCCAAAGATTGCCTTTTTCCCTATCTATCTCCAACCTTGATGTTATCCAGGGAGACCACAGAAACAGCATCCACTGAATCTGCCATCTTTTTCCAAGCATTTTTTGCCATTGTTTTTGTTGTTCATTGATTTTGATTTTATGTCTGAGTTCATTAAACTGTCTTTCTATATTTTCATACACCTCATTGATTTACTTCAGAACTATAATTGTGAATTCTCTGTCAAATTATATATTTCTATTTCTTTAAGTTTATTTTTTTGAGATTTGTAATTTTTATGCTGCTCTGTTAGCCTGGTTATTTCTATTAATTATTAGGTTATTCCCTTTCTCGGGCATCTATAGGAGTAAATTCTGCAGGAGAAAGATATAAAGAGAACTTTATTTTGTTTGTCAGTAGGCATCACATCAGTGTTCTATTTTCTCTTGTGTTATTCCTTCTTGCAGTTTGTTTTCTGTTAGGTGAGCTTCTCTTTGATCTGGTCACCTTGGTCTTAGTGAACCACCTCCATGAAAAGATGTGGTGACCTATTGGGCTCTGGGCCTCTGAAACTCCAGAGTTACCCCCCAGGTAGGGCCTGTGTATCTCAGTTGACCTGGATGCCTCTGCTGGTTTTAGTTGGAAATTTTGGAGGCAAGGTTTTGTTGGGAGGAGTGGTTTTTCTGTTTGTGGCTCCAGGTAATGGTGCCATCATTCTGGTGCTGTCTTGCCCTTACCATTTTTTTCAATTAGCCAGTGTTAGCAGCTCTGTGCATCTGCTGCTGAGGAACAGTCTTGCCAGTTCTCAGGGCTTAGACATTTCTGCTCTTTAATCTGACTCTCACTGCTACAATTTCTTCTGTGGCAGGCAGACACACTGGGAGTGTGTGGAAAAGGCAAGTTTTGAGAGGGGAAAAATGACAAAACTCCCTTTCTTTGTTTTCTGCCTTGCAGTTGAGGGCTTCCACTCTTCTTTATTCCATCTTTGCTGCTAGGTCTCTGCCCTGAGTCATAGGTTCACCCATATTACATACTGATTTCTCAGTCAGGAATGGCCAGAGAAGGTGTACTAACCACCTTCTCACTTCTGTATGATGGAACTACAATGATCTCCAAACTGTGTCCTGCTACCCCCATCTCTTCAGTTTCTCTCCATGGACCACAGTGAGTATCCTGTGGGGTTTATCCTGCAGCCCTTGTCTCACTCCATTTCTTTTGTAGGACCACAGTGAGCATTAGGTTGGACAACTGCCCTCTCACTCTTCTCTCTCCCAGGACTGCATTGAGCTCTGGAATGCATCCCTTGGCTTCTGTCTTTGCAATGTCTTCTCTCTATTGGGATTGTATTGAGCGGTGAGTTGCATCCTACAACACTTCTTTGACTCCTTCTCTCCCACAGGACCACAGTGAGCTTCAGACTATGTTCCCAGGCTCTTCGTCTTTGCACCTTCTCTCTCCCATGACCACAGTGAGCTCTGAGTTGGGTCTGAAAGTCCCTGCCTCAGTCTTTCTCCTGGGACCACAATGAGCTCCAGGCAGCATCCCATGGCCCTTGTCTCTGCACTTCCTTCTTCCCTCCTCCTTAGTCAACTATTTTGTTGCCCACCTTCAGCTGTGTAGATGTAATAAGTGGATCTCTCAGTTGTGTTTTTGTGTTGCATAGGGAATCTTTGTTGAATTATAGTTGTTTCATTTGTTGTAACTTTCAGGGGACATTTCTAGAAGTACCTCTTACACCATCATTTTGATGACATCTCCTGGCTGTTTTCTGTATATTTTTCATCACTGTGTACACTATTGGCTATGAGTTGCAATATTTTATTTGCCAACTGAACCATGACAAGTCACAAGAAAATATGTAGTTGCTTTTCCCAAGATAGTGGTAAAGGTCAGAGAATGGCCTAATGAATATCAGAAAAATTTTCCAGTAATTGCATGTGTTAATGTAGATGATTAAGCCAGTGTTATATCATAAGAACTACATCTGGCTGCTATGGCAGGTAGATTATATGTTGACCAACACATTTGGAAGTAAGGCCATGAGATCCATAAGGATACTCAGAGGAGCATAAGAAATGGGAGTCTAGTATCTTATTCTAAGACCTAGGTTTATTTTATACATAGACTTAAAGGAATACATTATACACTAGCTGATTTTGTTATGTGGCTTTTTATATTCATCCACTGAAGACTTTTCAAATGCGTAGAAGTCTGGGAGGAAAAAAGGTGCAATCATTGGGCAACAGAGGCCAGAAATTTAAGTGTGAGGGTTAAGACTCTAGGCTTCACTAAACTACAGAGCTGGACTATTGACTTAGACAAGAGAACTGATTGCTCAGAATAAAATTCATGTCTCTCAGAGGAATTTGGTACCTACCTATGATCAGCTGCAAAAAATAATTGTAGAAAAAATATAAAGCAAGCTTGTCTAAAACAGTTAGCCTGGTCCATCTTCATCAAAGAAAATATGACTTTACATCCTTTGAAGTGACAGAGCTCTGATAATCACTATGCCCAAGACTTAGTTTGTAATAACAGAACTCCTGTTGCTGGGTTGATTTATTGTAAAATTTGGCCAGCCCACTAGTCAGGAGACAGATTATCTATCATCTATGTCCTTAACTTTGCCTATCCCCCCACTCTCATCCAGACATAAAAGGCCAAGGAAGACAAGTTTCTTAGCTGGAGCCAGGTAGTTTTGTTTTGTTTTGTTTTGTTTTTTTTATTAAATGCTGAACATTTCAGTTAATGATATTACTTATTCAGTCTGTGTTTTGGAAATAAGTTTTGCTATCTGATACCAACTGTTAGTTTTTTTTAGAATTCCCTCCTACTAGACTAAAAAGAAAAGAAAATGAAGTGTGCTGCCTTTTTCTACATTTGGCAAAATAAACTAAGAATTTAATGGTTGCCACATACTTATTCCCGTGCATGTATATAGCTGAGGTGCTATACTTAAAATTACAGTCTTTTTGACGTGAGAGCTTATAAGTGATTCAGATCAGAGTCTCTATGGGGCCTTTTGCTCTAATTAACTGCTTCAAATACATAGAATACATGTTTTACTTATACTAAGTGATGCACAGATTCCTGAATATTTGAATTATAAATGTTGAACTATTTGAGAGAGAGATAAATACATGCTGTGTTGTTCTGTTCAATTATATGTTGTGCACCTGTACTTTTAAAATGATAATATTTAACTACTGGAAACATTTAACATATAAAAAATATATCAGCTTTATTTAGTCCCTGGAATTTGAAGAAATTTTTTTTAACTTTAATTTATCTCCTGCTAATGATTTATAGACTGAATGAAAATGGGTTGGAAATTGCTCAGCACAGCATGCAATAATTAAAATTCAAATGACTCTTTGTCTACTTCTAGATAACCTATACTATACTCTGTTTTTATTATTTAAAATTCATATGATTTTTATTATTGAAATATAAATATTTTTTGTAATTCTATATTTTGTATCTACTAAAGGGTAAAAAAATATACTCTAAAGTTTATTTTAAAAATACAGATGAATGAGAAACATAGAAAATATGCTTAGATCAGAACTTTGTTTTGGGCTTTTAGGCTCACAGTGAGTAAAAAAGCAGCATCACTAGTTACAACATACAGAGGTAAGACCTAAATTTCAAAGTTAGTAATATTTTACTTTGACCCTATCACATCTTTCAGATGTCTGTCTGTAGTCAGTTATATAAGGTTTTGTTCTCAGCAGAGTATTGGTTGACACTAGAATATATATCCATCTAAACACTATTAATATTTTCTTTTTATTTTTTTAAATTTTATTATCAAATCTTTTCAGGTGCCATTTGTTAGTAAAATAATATATGTTTTATATCTCACATGTGAATGAAGTCATTTGATTCTTGATATTTTCTGTCTGACATATTTTACTTAGTATCATAATCTCAAGCTTCATTAATGTTGCTGCAAATGGCACTATTTTATCTTTTCTATGCTTGAGTAATATTTCATTGTGTATATATACCACATCTTCTTTGTCCAGTCATCTATTAAGGAATACATTAGCTGTTTCAATATCTTGGCTACCATGAATAATGCTACAATGAACATCAAGGTACACATAACTTTGCACACTAAAGTTTTCAAAATTTTCAAGTAGTTACCAAGAAAAAAGATTGCTGGGTCATGTGATAATCTATTCTTATTTATTTTGAGAAACCTCCATAATGTTTTTTGTAATGGCTGTACAAACTTATATTCTCACCAGCATTATATCAGAGTTCCTTTTTCTCCACAGCTTGTCCAACACTTGTTATTTTTCTTATCATTGATAGCCATTCCAATGGGTGTGAGGTGATACATTATTGCAGTTTTTACTTACATTGCCCTAATTTCTAGTGAAGTTTCGGATTCTTTTAAATATCTTTTTGCCATTTGTGTGTCTTTTTGGAAGAAGTGTCTGTATAGGTTCTCTGCCCACGTTTTGATTGGATCCTTTTGTTGTTGTTGTTGTTGTTGTTGTTGTTGAGTTGTATAAATTCTTTATATATTTTGGATATTAGCTCCTTATCAGTGGTGTTAGTTCTAAATTTCTCTTTCCACAGTGTTGGTTGCCTCTTTTTTCTTGTTGTCAATGATTTATTTTGTTGTGCAAAAGCTTTTTATTTGGATATAGTCCCATTCACTTATTTTGGCTTTTGAGGTCAAATTCATAACTTCTTCCTAAACCAAAGTCAATAAGTTTAGTACCAATGTCTACTTCTATGCAATTTACTACTTCAGATTTTATGTATAGGTCTTTGATCCATTCTGACTTAATTTTGGCATATAATGACAGGTTGCAGTCTAAATTTATTTACTTATTTGTTTATTTATTCTTTATTTATTTATTGCATGTGGTTTCTAATTTCCCCAGCATCATTCATTGAAAATAATTTTTTTCTTCATTATGTTTTTTGCTCCATTGTCAAAAATAATCTGCCCATATATGTGTGGCTTTATTTCTGGGCTTTAAATTCTATTCCATTGTTCTGTGTGCCTGTTTTTAGGCTAGTACCATGCTGTTTTGATGATTCTTGCTTTGTCATATAAACAGAAGTGTGGGAATGTGATGCCTCCAGCCTTGTCCTATTTTTATAAGATAGCTTTGACTATTTGAGGTTTTTGTGATTCCACATAAGTATTAAAATCTTTTTTTCAAATTAAATGTTATTGAAATTTCAATGGGGGTTGCATTAAATCTATATTGTTTTTGGTAATATGGCCATTTTAACCATATTCATTCTTCTAATCCATGAACACAAAATATATTTCCATTTCTATGTGTATTCTTCAATTACTTCTAATAGTGTCTTACAGTCTTTTCTGTATAAGTCCTTCATGTACTTTGTTAAGTATGTTTCTAGGTATTTTATTCTTTGTTCGCAATTACAAAAGTTATTGGTTTTATTTTCATTTTGTTTTCCTTGTGAATACATAAGAATGCAATGGATATTTGTACAACAATTTTGTATCCTGCAACTTTATTATATTTGTTGTAATTTTCAGGGAAAATTTCTAGAAGTACCTCTTACATCACCATTTTGATGACATCCCTTGGTTATTTTTTCTGTATATTTTTCATCACTGTTTACATTCTTGGCTATCAGTTGCAATCTTTTACTTGCCAACTGAACCATGAATAGTCATATAGAAAATCTGTAGTTGTTTTTTGCTAGAGTCTTCAGAAATATTTTATATATAAAAAATATTTGTTATCTCCAAAAAAGCAACAATTTAACTTCTTCATTCTCAATTTGAATGCTTTTTATTTCTTTGTCTTGCCTGATGGCTCTGTCTAGGACTTCCAGTACTATGTTGAAAAGTGTAAGCAAAGAAAAAAAGAAATGAACAAACAAATAACCCATGGACACAACCAATAGTTTAATGTTTATTTGGGGGTGAGTGGGTTAGGGAGGGGAGAAAGGGGAGGGGGTGGGAGAGGAGGTGGGGAAGCTAAATATAAGGTGATGGAAAGAGAAGTCACATTAGGTGGTGAACTTATTATACATCAAGTTGACAATGCACTGTAGAATTGTACCTGAAACCTATGTAATCCTTGCTAACAGATGTCACCCCAATAAGTCTAACAATAAAAATGAATTAAAAAAAAAAGAAAAGAAAAGTGTTGACTGAGGACTTCATTGTCTTGTTTTTGATTTTACAAATACAGATGTCAGTTTTTCACCATTCAGTATGATTGTAACTGAAGGTTGGTCACGTATTGACTTTATTGTGTTTAGGTACTTTCCTTCTATGCCCATTTTATTAAATGATTTTATTATAAATGGATATTGTATCTTTCCAAATGCTTTTTTTACATAAATTGATATAATCCTATGGTTTCTATCTTTTATTTTGTTTATATGGTGCATCACATTGATTGATTTGCATATGTTGAACCATCTTTGTGCCCTAAAATGAGTCACACTTGATTCTGATGAATAATCTTTTAAGTATGCTGTTATATTTTATTTGCTAGTATTTTGTTTGGAATTTTGACATCTGTATTTATCAAAGACATAGGCGTGTAATTCCTTTTGGTATATATGTTATTTTTACCAGGCTTTGGTATTAGAGTAATGTTGGCCTTTTAAAATAAGTTTGTTGCATGATCTATTTATGGCTGTCAATGAATTGATTGTTTAGGCCCCCTACTATATTTGTGTTTTTGTCAATTTCTTCCTTTAATTCTGCAAGTAGTTGCTTAATAAATTTTGGTGCCTCCTAATGGGAGGGCATGTATATTGATAAATGCCATATCTTCCTCTTGTATTGCTGGGTTTATCAATGTGATGTGTCCATATATGTCTTCTGTCACCTTTTTTATCCTGAAATCTGTTTCATCAAAGTATAAGCTACACCTACTTTTCTTTGGATGCCATTTGCTTGGAGTATTGTTTTCCAATCTTCTACTTTGAGTGTGCATTTTTCCTTGTAGCTAAGATGTGTCTTTTGGGGGGTAGCATATAGTTGAGTTTGTTTTCTGATCCAATCTGCTCTCCTGTACCCTTTTTTATCAGTTTACTCCATTTACCCTTAGAGTGATTATTGATATATAAGTATTTTCTGTAGCCATTTGATGTATTGTTTTCTGGCAGTTCAGTGTCTTTATCATGTTTTGCTTTTTTGTTTTTGTCTGTTATTTTAGTTTGGCTGTGTTGTTTTTTTATTTGTTAGTTTTTATGTTATATGTTTAAATTCTGACCTTTTGAATGGTTGCCATTAATTTATATAAAATAAATTCTCATATATACAGTAGCTTTTTTATATTTAAGCTTGCTTTTTATCTCCATTTTCCTTTAGAAATGTATACCTTTACTTCTTTCCCTTATGTTTTTTTCCAAGTTATTTCTATTTATTTTTAACTTTTGTTTTAGATCACATATCCTCCTTCAGTATTTCCTTTAATTCAAGTCTTGTGCTGGATAATTCCCTCAGCTTCTGTGTATCTGAATAGGTCCTTTTACCTTCTTCATATCTGAGGGATAATTTTGCTAGATAATTATTGTTTGCTGATCATTTCTCTTTTTTAATAGTTTGAATATTTTATTTCATTTTTTGTTTTGTCTTGTAGAGTTTCTTCTTAGAAGTCTGATGATAATCTGATCAGCTTTCATTTATAGGTTACAGTCATCTTTTCCCTGGCTGCCTTGAAAATTCTGTGTGTGTGCGTGTGTGTGTGTGTGTGTGTGTGTGGTTAATCTTTTAGAGCTTCAATATAATGTGCCTTGGAGAAGGTCTGTTAAGATTTAGGTAGTTAGATGTTCCATTTGCTTTTTGGACTTGAGCATTTAGTTCTTTTAATAGGTTTGGGAAGTTCTTCTTGAATATTTGTTTGAGTAAACTCTTTGTGCCCTTCTCACTTTCTTTTTCGTTTGTTTTACCCATTATTTTTATGTTTTTCTATTTAATGAATTCAGATAGTTTTTGTAGAGTTCTTGCATTTCTTTTAATTTTCTTCTCTCTTTTTTCATTTGTGTTATTTCCATATTTCTATCTTTGATATCACTAATTATTTCTTCTAACATGTCAGTTATGTTTTCTAAGTTATCTATTTTATTCTTCATCTCTTTTCTTGTGTTCACCATCTCCAGAATTTATATATAATTTTTTGTTTTATGTTTTGTTTTACAATTTCAAACTCTCAAATAAAACATTCATTTCCTTCATTAATTTCATTTCTGAATTCATTAAGTGGCCTTCTGTGTTTCCTTACATTTTGTTGAGTTTTTCCAGGACTGCAATCTTAAATTGTCTGTCAATTAAGTTACAAATTTCTATGTCTTTGAGTTTATTTTCTGGAATTCTTTTCATTTTTTTTCTGTGCAGTCTTGTTAGCTTGGTTATTCATATTACTTATTGTATTGTTTTTATTTCTGAGAATCTATGAGAGTGGATTCTGTAGCTGGTAGATATAAAGAGATCTTCCTTATATTCTTCAGTTGGTATCACTGTAGTGTTTCATTCTCTCCTTTGTTATTTCTTTTTCTCTCAATGGGTGGTTATCTGTGTTGTGGGCTTCTCTTCTTGGACCTGGTCATATTGGTCTCCATGTGCCACTCCCATGTGTGGATGTGGTGGGCTATGGAGCTCTGAGCCTCTGAAATCCTAATGGTTTCCCTGCAGGCAAAAGCTACAGCACCTGTGTGTCAGCTGCTCTAGGTACCTCCACTGTTTTCAACTAGAAAAGGTAGAAGTGGTGTTTTATTGGGGAAGAATGGCTGTTGTGTTTGTGTCTCTGACCGCCTGCCCACTGCTTTTTCCTCCCTACCATTCTTTTTTTTGTCACTGGGATAAGCTGAACTGTGTATCAGCTGCTCAGAAACTGTCTCCCCAATTCTTGGGGCTGTAAATATTCTGCTCTTTAACTTGATACTCACTGCTACAGTTTTTTTCTGGGGTTGGCAAAAAGACTGGCTGTATCTGGGGAATGAGAATTATGAGAGAGTGGGAGAAGGTGACCAGGCTCTGTGTCTTTGTTTTCTGCCTGGCACTGAGGGCAGGAAGGGCTGTGCTGACTTACACATTTCAGTGTTTGGTGTTTGCCACAAAGTATCTGCCCTGAGTGCTGGGTTCAGCTTTATTATATGCTAATTCCCTCAGGCGGAAATGCTCATGAGCAGAGAAAGCACACCTGCCACATTTTTCACTTCTCTCTCCCACAATCAAAGTGTAGTCTAAGCTAAGGTTTATTACAGACATCACCTCTGCACATTCTTCTCTCTTCCAGGACCAGTGTGAGTTTTAGATTACTCACCCACCACTTTATCCCTTCTTGTTTCTCTTGAAACCACAGTGAGCTTCAGGCTGAGACCCACATCCTCTGTCATGGCACTTCCCCATTTACCTCTCCCCAGTTCACAGATTCTTGCCTAACTTTAGGTATTTCAATGTGATTAGTGGGTCTCTCAGATGTGATTGGTTTGTTTTGTAGAAAATTCTTTGTTGAATTATAGTTGTTCAATTTGTTTTAATTTCCAGGGGTGATTTATAGAAGCTCCTCTCATGCCATTATTTTGATGACATCTCTCTATTAACATTATCATAAAAAAACTGTGGAATGAATCTTTAATGGTAAAATCTCGGGAAATATGACAAACAGTAAATATTCATGGGTTGTCTAGAAAGTATCCAGCCATATATTAATAATATTAAAAAATTGAGGTTTCTATGGCTGGATTTTTTTCAAGACAGCTATCATAATTCTCCATCTTGTTTTAGCAGTTCTAAAATCATGTCCACTAGGCTACAATTTATTTTATCCACACATCGTTTGAGGTGTATGGAAATTCGTGCCTTGACTTGCATTCAGAATCTGACTAAGTATACAGGTCATACAGGCAACTTAATATCTACATGGTAATAATATTGTGAGAAAGATTTAGAAGTCCCCAAACACAAATTTAATACCCACAAAATTTATATTTTATGTTTCATAGAGTTCTAAAAAATGTTGTAACTTTTACCTTATGTTCTCAAAATTTAGTGTTATTGGTATCATGTTATCACCTGAAGAGCTTGTTGAAATACAAATTATTTTATTAAAAATTTAAAGTAAAAACAAGTTATCTGGGCTTTACTTCCAGAATTTTTAATTTAGTAGGTCTGTGTTGGAGCTCCAAAACTTGGATTTCTAGCCATTTTCACATAATGCTGATGCTCCCTCCACCAGTCAGGCACCACACTTTGAGAATCATGGCTTAACTTAATGTAATGTAACTCTTCCTAGGAAAGGTAACACATAACCTCATTTTCCTTTATTGTTATGGAATTTATCAACTGACTTTTCTGACTAGAGAAGTTAAGGCAAGATACATATATTTGTTGACTAGTAGACAATGAAGTGAAAGAGAGAGAGCATAACTTAGAGAATAGAGAGGATAGAAAGAAAAAGTGAGGAGAAAAGAGGAGAGAAAAGGAGAGAAGAAACTGCAGTGTCTCAAATCGCATTGATCCTACAATTCTTACAAGGATCATCCTGGTACAATATAGCCAGTTTCTTTAGAAAAATATTTTCTTATACTACAAGTTGAACAAATCCTACTTGAATGCCTCCTGTGTACCATACATGACAGAAATGTGATCAAAGAAATTTGTCCTTCTACCTCATTTCAGAAACACAGCTCAGAAAGGAAAAGTTTTCAATTAAATCAGTCGTGTCCAACCTGCAGTCCATGATAGCTTTGAATGCAGCCCAATACAATTTCTTAAAACATTATAAGTTATTTTGTGAATATTTTTTAGCTCATCAAGTATCATTAACATTAGTGTATGTTATGTGTGGCTCAAGGCAATTCTTCTTCCAGTGTAGCTAAGGGATGCCAAAAGGTTTGGCACTGCTTATTTAAGTTCATGATGTAACTAATGTATTAAGAAATGACATTGTTTAGGCCATTCACGATTCATGCTGCTTAAGGATTAACTAGTGCAAGTAAAAGAAATAAATAACTGTTATGTTTCTTTGGCTGAAAGTGATACTCATCAGGGCAAAAACAGTATTATTTTGGCACTTAGAGTGGGCATAAGATATTCTGCACTTAAATAACCCATAATCTTTAACTCTCAGTCTCTTTGAACAACAAAGGTTTTTTATATTTCACTCATGCAAAATGTGCTGTAGGTTCAGGTAACTCTCCAGGATAGCTGTTCTCCATGTCATGGCTTATTATCAGGCTTTCATGAAGCATATATTTGCACAATTTTGTCAGCAGATGAAGTAAGGATTGGAAAGTTGAGTGCCAGCAACTAAACACAACCATAACGAAGTGGTTCATGTTACATCTGCTTATATATAATTACTTAAAGAAAATGTTCCTATGTCCCCAAAATAAAATAAAAACAGATATTCAAAGACTTCACTCTACCAAAAAATGCATAAAACTTTGACATTGGTAGATAAAACCTGCCTTTGTTTTCAAAAACAAGTTTAAAGCTTCTAGTGAAATGGTGCTTCAGGAATAGAATAATATAAAAAGTGTTCTTGCTTTTGACCTCAGTTGAAAAAAGAGTCACCGCATTTCTTACAATGATTGGAACCTCTGATCTAGAGTTCTTTCTTCTCCTTCAATAAACATCCACCCTCATCCCTGAAATAAAAAAATAATAAATTTCAAATTTCAGAAATGACCAAAAAGACTTTTCTCAGCCTCAAAGGTGATAAAAAACAAAATAATAAAATGAAAGATATGAGTTCCTTATTATGAATTTTATTAAATATGCAAGAAATTCTAATGCAAGATAAAACAAATAATATACTTTAGTAATTATTATACTATGGAAAAACAAGCATGTGCATACTCACATACATATACATGCACATGCACACATGCACACACACACACACCTCTAAATATTTGATATAGCTTTAACAACTTTAATAGGGAAGATAGAAAAAATCACTGCTATAGAGATGGATGATTTCTTCTTGCCAGAAAGTATTTTATAACAAGTTCTAAATCCAGCATAAGCAATTTAGTTCAAGACTCAAGCCAGGAAATCTGTAAAATAGTTGGCTTTCATTCATTCCCTTTTTATTGTGCTCAGTTTTTATGTTTGAAAATTTTATGATTGCACATATGGGCCCAAAACTTCCCATTCCAACCAAGAGATAATAATTAACCCAACCCTATTTAATAAACATTTACTGAGTGTGTACTTTGTATAGTACACTGTGCAAAATGGTACAAAAATTCAAAGAATGATTATTTTTTTCAAGCTTTAACATACACTCTCTAAAATAAGCTGTAAGACCAGTCTCCAAATGCTTGGTAAGGTGAATTAGTGCTTTAAATTGGAGTTCAGAACATAAGAGGGTGAACATCTAAACGTTTGCTCAGGAAAGAAAAAAGAAGGAAATGTACAACCTATTGTTAGGAAAGAGTATGGGGAAAGTCCATATTGAAATAAAAAACAAAAATTTGGCGAAGCATGTAGAAGAGATGATTAAATGAGGCTGAGCTTCTTAAAATAAAAACAATAAATAAATATTTTCTTCCATTTGGTTGGCGGTCACTTTGCTTTGTTGATGGTTTCTTTTGCCGTAAAGAAGCTTTTTAGTGTGATATAGTCCCATTCATTTATTTTTTATTTTACTTCCCTTCCTTTCGAGTTCAGATTCATGAAGTCCTCCCTAAGCCCAAGGTTTATAAGTTTAGGACCAATGTTCTTTGTTTTTATTTTTAGTTTATACTTTTGGGTCTTATGTGGAGGTCTTTAATCCATTTTGAATTAATTTTAGTATATGGTGACAGTTCACAGTTCAGATTCATTCTTTTCATATGGTTTTCCAATTTTCCCAGCACCATTTACTGAAGAGGCTTCCTTTTTCCCATTGTATAGTTTTTGCATCTTTATAACAAGTATGTGTCCATATATTTCTGTATTAATTTATGGATTTTTGGTTCCGAAACCTTGATCTGTGTGTTTGTTTTTCTGCCAATAAGAAACTGTTTTGATTGTTGATGCTTTTAAGTATAAATTGAAATCAGGGAGTGTGATACCTCCAGCCTTATTCTTTTTATATAAGGTTGATTTGGCTATTTGAGATCTTTTGTGGTTTCATACAAATATGATAATGTTTTTCTCTATTTCACGAAAGAGTGTGGAATTTTCATGGAAATTGCATTAAATCTGCATATCACTTTGGATAATATGGCCAGTTTAACAATGTTAAGTCTTATGATCAAGGAACACAGAATATTTTTCCATTTGATAAGGACTAATATTTAAAATATATAAAGAACTTGTATGATTCAAGAACAGAAAAACAAACAATCCAATTAAAAAGTGGGTAAAAGACTGAGCAGACACTTCACCCAGGAAGACATACAAATGACCAATAGACCTATGAAAAAATGCTCATCCTCATTAGCTATCCGGGAAATGCAAATCAAAACCACAATGAGATATCACTTCACACCTGTTAGAATGGCTATTATCAACAAGACAAGGAAGAACAAGTGCTGGAGAGGGTTTGGAGAAAATGGAATCCTTGCACACTGTTAGTGGAAGTGAAAATTTGTACAACTGCTATTGAGGACAGTTTGTAGGTTCTTAAATTGGGAATGGACTTAACATGACCCCCCAGCAATCCCCCTTCGGAGTATCTAACCCTAAAATTTGAAAACCTTAGTCCACAAAGACTTACGTATCCTAATGATCATTGCAGTGCTGTTCACAGTGGCCAAGTCATAGAAAGAAAATAAGAGTGTCCTTCAATAGATGACTGGGTAAGTAAGTTGTGGTACATATACACAATGGAATATTACTCATCTATAAGAGAAGATGAAATACTGCTATTTGTGACAATCTGGGTGGACCTTGAGATCATGTTAAGTAAAATCAGCCAGACAGAAATAACCAAGAATCATATGAATTTAACTCATATGTGGAATATAAACTGAAAACAATAAAGAAATGAAAATTCATGGACACAGTCAGTAGTTTAGTTGTTACCTAAGGATAAAGGGGGTGGAAATGGGAGAGGAGAGAAGAGGTGTCAAATATATGGTGATGGAAAGAATACTGACTCTGGGTGCTGAACACATAATGCAACACATAGATGATACACTGTAGCATTGCACACTTGGAATCTATGTAATCTGTGCTAACCAATGTTATCCTAATAAATTTAACAATAAAAAAACAAAGAAAACTTTTCCTTAATCAAAATCTCTAAAAATAGAGATGGAGGTTAGGAGCTTGCTTTTTTTTTTTATAAAGACCATAAAAGAATGGTTAATCACAATTCAAGTTAAAGTTAGTGAGTACTTTCCTACACTCATTTTAATTGCCCCTTATCTATATCTCTTTCTAAGTAGATACCCAGAAGAAGGATTGCTGGGTCATATGTGTTAGGTTTCAACTGGCAAAGAAGTCACAGGAGACTAAAATCAGTCAAGAGATAAATTTAATGGCATTTTTGAGCAGGGGGAGGTCAGGCAAGTTTACCAGAACCTCCTTGAGTAGGAGAGTTGAGTATTTATTAAGCAGCACAAACAAAGGTGGTCTGAGGCAAAAAAAGGTGGCCTAGCCAGAGGTTTATCAGGGGAGGTTTTCTTGGTTGTCTTTGGGTTTTCCACATCTTATCCCCATGGTTCACTGCAGTCATGAGGTTCTGCCTGCGGCCTTCCATCATTTAAGGGCACTCTCACACTGGTCCTGCACCTGTGCTTTTGGGCAATGGGGAAAGCAAAGATAGATTAATGGTAAAGCAAAACAAGCAAAATAGATGCCTTCCCTTCCCCCCCTTTTTTGTGGCCTAACATTTCTCCCATTTTGCTTTTGTAAGTACTAACTTTAGGAAGAATGGGAAAAGGTTGATTTTCTTAAACTACTTCCTGGTGAGCAGGGGTAGCCACTTCAGGAGTATCTAGGGATTGTTAGCAACAGGGCTATAGTAACATTTCTACATTAGCATGGTGAGAGCTATTTGTGCCCCGGTGATATGTGTGCAACCATCCTCTGTATGAAGTTTATGAGTAACCAGAGTAGGCAAGGGCCAAAGTGGAAGAGAAGTAGCAGGGTGAGCAAATGGCCTAGAAATAGAAAAATCCATGACAGGTTAGGAAGCCATGAAAAAAAAGAATGCTCGGTCCCCTGGTTATTATATTTGTGAAGCCATTCAGCCTACTCATAAATCTTTTTGATATTGGTCTCAATGGGACTGGAATTATTAATATATGTGCAACAGGTTTTATTGATGATTGTGCAGACACCTCCATTATCTGCTAAGAGGTGATCTAGTGCAAGCCTATTATCTAGGGTGACATTAGCAAGTGAGTCAAGGGACCTAAAGAGTCCTGCCAGTGCATCAGCTGTTCCCCTAGAAATTTTCTCAATGGTCTTAGCAAGTGAATGTAAGATCTGTTCATGGTAAGTGAAGCCTCTCCAGGGGAAAGTGGCTGCAATAGCAGCCATAGCACCTATACACATGATGAAAGTATTGTGAGGTGGTTGTGTTTATGATAGTTATACCCTGAGGTGCAAGGATTCCTAAAGTGCAATCTCCACCTTGTAGACTGTTATTTAGATGGGAAGGAGGAAACTCCTTGAGGGGCTCATTGGATCCTAATAGTCATTTAGTGGGGGATCCCTCAAAACCAGATGAGTCTGGATAAGCCTGGTACAAGGGTAAGGTTGTTAGAATTATAGCAGAGAAGGTTATAAGGAGTAATGGAGACATAGGATCTAAAATGACCTAAATTGAGGAATCAATGAGAGTTACTGGATATAAAGGAAGGCTTTTAAAACATAGAAGAATTTCTGTGAGGGAAGTGTTAAGCTTCCAACTTGCATATTCAGTAGGATCAGATATATCAGGTTGAGGCTCATGACAGCAATGAGCGATGCTTTAGGGACACAATTGAAAGTAGGACCAGGTTGACAAGAGAATATGGGACCAATTAAGGATCTTAAAAATATTGCCTAGTGTTATGTTTTTGTTGAAGGGTAAAGTAAGCATGAGGAAGAGGTAAATAGTGCTAATGTGTGTTGTTATAGAATGGAGTACAGCTTAAGGAATGGTTGCAGATCAAGGAGATCTTGCAAAAAATGAAACGTGTTTGTTATAGAGGAGTGAGATGAAGACAGAGGAAGGGTCTATGTTCCCATCATATCCATAGAGCAAGTGGGGATTGCAGTTTTGGTAAGGAGGAGGGGGATGAGCTAGGAGGTAGAAGAGTTTAAGGCTTTTATCAAAGAGTGATTGTATAAAGGATAGGTGTGAATATGAGTCTTGTATTTGGATGGAGTCTCAAATTTGCTATGACAGATCCAGCATTTAGTTAAATTTTCACCCATCACTAGTGTATAGGAGGTGATCAAGAAATTATTTTTTTGTTCCTCATTTTTGCTTTGGAGTAGAGAATAGAGGAGGGAAAGACAGGATAAGAGAATGCCGAGTGATACATTATGTTACAAATATGAGTCCAGGAGTCTAAGAAAAAATGTTTAGTTCAAGGTATTGCTAGAGTTTAGTTGCTGTGTAATCCTGGAAATCTCCCTGTAGGAGTTTATTGAGGACTAGGTCTTGGAAGAATGCCTCTGCCTGGGATTTGGAAAAGTCCAGGGGTTGGGTTGGGAATTGCTTAATGAGATCCTCCTGGATGGAGTGAAATATTTGGCTGTCAGGTACCTGTGAAAATGTTTCAGTCATGGGGTTCTTCAAGGTTGCTTATCTATTCAGATTTTGTGACCACCCTCCCTGGTGCAGGTACATGTTTCTGTGTCTTGCTGATTGCCTGAGTACTGTAGATTGCCTGGTAGGGTGCTGGCTGGTTGAGTTGTCCCTGAGGTGAAACAAAGAGAGTTTATTGAATAGAAAGTATACTCCAAAGAGGTAGGAGTGAGCTTGAGCAGAAAAATGGCTCAAGAGCCTGGGAGCCCTTTTAAGCCTAGATAGATGAACCCATGAGGAAAGACGTAAAAGTTTAGCTCTGGTGAGGGTTGTTAGTATAACCTGATCAGGGCCTCCCCATTTGGCGTAGAAGGGTTGTGTTTGGTCTGAGAGAATATGAAGGAATACCCAGTCCCCTGGCTCAAGGGGTATGGCAGGAGTTTCTTTTCTTACTTGGGGTTTGGAGATGACTGCATGGAGATGGGGGTTAAGGTGAGAGTAGGAAGCTAGTCCCCAAGGAGAAGTGGGTAAAGTTAGTGAGAGTTTGCCTAAAAGAAAAGGGCACCTGTATGTACATGAGCTCAAAGGGGCTAAGAAAAGAGGGTGAGTGTGGGGCAGCCCTAAGGAGAGAGAAAGTAATTGGGAGAAGTGAGAGCCAATCCTTGTGAAGTTAGAGGAAGAGTTTATTAAGTTGAGTCTTTAGGGCTGCGTGAGCCTGTTTCATTTTGCCTGAGGATTAGGGATGATATGGATGTGAATATGCCAGGAGATGCAAAGGGAGGCAGAAACCTGCTGGGTAGCCTGAGAGATAAAACTAAGCCCAATGTCATTCTGAATGGTGGCAGAAAGTCCAGAGCAAGAAGTAATGTGGTATAAGAGAGTGTGAGTAATGGTGGAGGCCTATTTGGAAGTGGTGGAGAAGGCTTTGAGCCAGACAGAGAAATTATTAAGGAAGGTTAAGAGGTAGTGGTGACATTTGATGTGAGGCATGTGATTAAAGTCAACTAGCCAGTCTTGGCTAGGTGTGTGTCTCTTGGTCTGATGAGCAGGAAAGGAACAGAGAGGTATGAGTGCCCCTTGAGAGTTGGAAATGTTGCAAAGTGAACAGGCATGGGTTACTTGTGCTAACAAAGAAGAAATGTGGACGTAGAAGATAAGCGGCCTAAGGAAGGTGAGGAGAGGACAGTGTCCAATGTGAAGAGAATCATGAGAGTTTGAGAGGGTGGCAAAGGCCTGGTTATCAGGAAGGATGAGTTTATCTTTAGAAGTAAGCCAGGGGCATTACAAAATAGCACCCTGGTTTTTTAAGTGAGTTACCTCTTTGGGGTGGTAGAGAGACTGAATGTCAGGGATGGCTAGAAGTTGGGTAGTGAACCTCTGAAGGAGGAAAGTGCATTTGGCTTCCTTGTCAGCTCTATTATTGCCCAGGGCAATGAGGCTGAAACTGGATTGGGAACCCTTGCAGTAAATGACTATTACTCTGGTTTGGAGCTGGAGGGCCTTGATGAGCTTGAGAATGAGGGAACTTTAGGCTAAAGGGAAACTCTGGAATTTTAGGAAGCCATATTCATGCCAGGTGGCTGCATGAGAGTGGAGAATGTGGAAGGTATATTGAGAATCAGTATAGATGTTAACAGAGTGAACCTTGGCAAGAGTGAGAGCCCAGGTAAGGGCAATAAGTTCAGCCTTTTTAGTTGAGGTATTGGAAGAGAGAGAGGAAAATTCAATAAGCTCGTAGGGGGAAGTGACAGCATAACCAGAGTAGCAGATCTCATTCTGGATATAACTGGATCCATCAATGAACCATGTAAAATTGGAGTCAGGAAGAGGAATGTCAGAGAGGTTGAGGTAAAGAGAATGGGAGGTTTCCAGTTTCTCAGTGCAGGCATGGGAAACTAGAGTGGAAGTGATGAGAAGGGTGGAAACATTAAAGATGGGATATTGAAGGATGGTGATTTGAGGGGAGGTTAAAGTGAGTTGGAATTGGGTGAACAGAGAGGAGCTGAGGAATGAAGGTGCCTGTTATTGAGGAGATTAAAAATGGAGTGGAGTGAGTAGACTGTAAGCGGCTGGGGATAAGTGAGTGTAGACTCTAAACAGAGGCTTCAGTGATTAGGAGGGCTGAAGCAGCAAATACAAGAAGGCAGGATGGAGTCAAGTTGCTTAGAAAGGTAGGCAACAGCCCTAGGGGTGGGGCCTGACCTTTGTCCAAGAAGCCCAAGGGCAAGCCTTCGGTATTCATGGGTGTATAAGAGGAAGGGTTTAGTGAGATCCAGACAGCTAAAGCTGGAGTGGAAGTAAGAATGGTCTGGAGATTAGAAAAGGCAGAAAGTGTTTCAGTGGTAGGTGAGAGAGACACTTTGAGGGGGCTTGTGGCTTGGAAATTAGGCTAAAGTTGAGTATTCAGATATGAAAGTAACCCACCAGGCCAAGGAAGGAAAGTAAGTCTTGTTTTGGTGAGGGAAAGGGGATGCAGCAGATGAGAGCTTTGCATTGGGTCGTGATTTCACGATGTCTGGGAGACAGGTGAAATCCAAGATAAGGACCATGGGGAAGAAGAGTTGAGCCTTATGGTGGGAGACACAGTAACCAAGAGAACCTAAATGGTTAATAAGTGGGTGAGTGTTGGACATTAAGGTGAAAAAAATACGGGGCTGCAGAGGAGATCATCAACATATTGAAGAACAATAGAGTCTGGGAGGGAAAGGAAGGTACGGTCTCTGGCTAGAGCTTGCCTGAAAAGATAGGGGCCGTTTCAGGAACTTTTGGGCAAAATAGTCCAAGTGAGCTACTGAGAATGGTGAGTTTCTGGGTCAGTCAATGTAAAGGCAAACAGGTTTTGGGAGTCAGAGTGTAGGGGAATAAAGAAGAAGGCATACTTAAGATTCAGGACAGTGAAGTATTGAGTGTCAAGGTGTATGAGAGATAGATGAGGAACAATGAGATGTAAAGGAACAACAGCCTCATTGATGATGCAAAGATCCTGAACAAAGTAATATGTGACATCAGGCTTTTTGACAGGAAGGGTGGGAATGTTGTATGGAGAGGTGGTAGGGTGAAGGTTGTTGGCTTGGAGAAATTTGTGAATAAGAACTTAAGTCCTGGAAGGCCTTGTCATGGGATATCGTATTGGAGTTTGGTGGGGAAATGGGTAGGGTCTGTAAAGGTTGGTGATGGGTAGCAATAACAGGTTGGGAAGTGTCCAACACATGGGGGTTAATCCCTGATGGTTCAAGCTGAGAGGTGTGAGGATAAGGATCTTGATTGGTTAGGAGTCCAAGGATGGAGGACAAGGGAGTTTGGGTATGGAGACAGTGTGGAATGAAACTTAGAATATCTCTTCCTAGGATGAGAATCAGGCAGTGAGGTAAAATTAAAAAGGAATGGGAAAAGAGGTGTCCTTCTAGGGAACAGGAGATAGGTAAATCAGCCATGGAATATGAGGGAATTCTGTCAGTCCCAACAATCAAGATGAGAGAAGTAGTGAACTAACCCAAGAATTTTAGAAGTGCCAAGTAAGTGCCCCCATATCGAAAAGAAAAGAAATGGCCTTATGGGCAACTGAGAGAGTTATCTGAGGTTCTGTCATGCAGAAGGTAGACATGGAGGCCTGTGATGGGACTGGACTCCTTCAGTCTTCATTACTGCTGAAGATTACAAGGAGAATAGGATCACTGTCTTTTTGTGGCAGCATTGGGGGTGGTAAAGACCAGGAAGAAGATGTGCCAGGGGTTTGAGGGATCCAAGGACAGTCTGATTTCCAATGGCCCATTGGGAGCAAGGTTTAGTGGGAGGCCTAGAATTTGGACAAAAGTGACACCAGTGTCCTATGATGCCACATTTAGAGGATATCCCTGGTGGAGCCAACAGGTGTGCTTTCTTCATTGGGGGCTGTATATCTGCTGTCACAGCCTGAGAAACTGCTGCAGCAACCATTTGCAAGGACTTGGTGTGAGTTTGCTTTTCTAATTTTTGGAGTTTTCTATGGATATCAAGGGCTGATTGGAAAATAAAATGCATGGCTAATATGGATTTGCTGTCAAGTGACTCTGGGTTAATAGTAGTTTAGGTGTGGAGGGCCTCTGAGAAGTGGGAGAGAAAGATGATGGGATTCACGTTATGATCCCTGACTTTTCCATAGTTAAAGGCCTTTTGGATGACTGTCTTCATTCCCTGGAGAAGGAAGTTAATCATATGGTTCCTATGGAGCTGGTCAGGATGGGGTTGGGGGTGGGTTTTGTAATTCCAGTTAGGGTTCTCTAGAGGAACCTCTGTTTCCCTCTGGAGGTGAGTGTTATTATTTTGGTGGGGCATGGAATCATGGGTTCCCCTAGCCTTTTGAACAATATGATTCCTTTCATCCGAATTAGTGCAAGTAGGAAGAATAACATAGATATCATGCCAGATGCTATCATAACTCAGGGTAAGCTATTCAAATTCTTTAGTAAATTGTGTAGGATAATGGGGAAGGAACATAATTTGAATTCATTTTGGCTCATATCAGCCATAGAAAATGGGACATGGACTCATACAGAGACCTCTGCAGCAGCTACCTCTATGAGGAGCATTTGGGTTGCCAGAAGTGTGTAGGAATGGCTAGAGCAGATGTAAGAAGGAGACACAAAATCAGATGGTGGTGGAGAGATCTGGGATTGTGGTGCATTGAAGAGAGTTTCAGAGGCCAAGGTACTGAGTGCTGGCAGAGGCTGATAAAGTGACGAGAGGAGCAGTCAGATACATCTAGAGAGCCTAGATCTGAGTCAAGAGGTAGGAGGGTTTTAGGTGCCAAGTGAGTTGAGGAGGAAGAGGAGGAAGAGGATGCTGCAAGACCTAAGAGGCTTGGTTTCTCCATAGGAGGGGTGTGTGTGAGAAAGGTCTTTATGCAGCTCAAAGAAAGCCAAAATGTAGGGCACCTCGCTCTAGTCACCCTGCTGGTGGAGAAGACTATCTAAATCCTATAAGAGACCAAGTTCATGGGTCCCATTTGGAGGCAAGGATTCACCACTGTGGAGCTTATAGCATGGATGGGCCATGGTGGAGAAAAAGACAAGGCATTTGGCTTTAAGATTGGGGTTCGGTACATTCTTAATATAGTCTATGAGAATTCCTAAGGAGGAATCTCTTGAGTAAGTGGAAGAGCCACACACCTTGGTGGTGGAAGGAGGAAGTTAAATTTGAGGAGGAAGTCTAAGCTGATTAATCACCTGGAGCACAAAGGAAGGTGGCAGGGTGTCTCTATTGAATTCCATGGGTCCAGAGAGAAGGGTTGAGAACCTAGACCAGAACAGGCATCCCCATTCATGTAGGCCCTTAGGTTGAGACCTCAGAATCTGGTCAAGCCCAGCACTGGGTCTTTTTAACCAGAGGCAAATCTGGCTGGGTCATAAAGTGGAAAAGGGATAGACTCACCTAAACATCTGCCAGGAGGGAAGATGTGGGGGTCCCTGTATGGGCCACCATCAAATGTTAGATTTCAGACAACAAAGAAATCACAGGAGACTAAAATTAGTCAAGAGATAAATTTAATAGCATGTTTGAGTGGTGGAAGTTCAGACAAATATACCACAACCTCCCTGAGATGGAGAGTTAAGTATTTATAAAGCAGCACAAACAAAGGCTGTCTGATACAAAGAAAACTGCCTTGAGGCCAGTGGTTTATCAGGGGGAGGTTTTTCTTGATTTTCCTTGGGTTTTCCACATCTTGTTTCCATAGTCTGCTGCAATAAGGAGGTCTTGCCTGTAGCCCTCCAACATGCAAGGGACCTCATGCTGATCCTGCACCTATGGCCTTGGGGAATGGGGGAGGCAAAGATAGATTAGTGATAAAGTGAAACAAGCAAAATGGATGACTTCTTTTATTTTTTCCTTCTTTTCTTATGGCCTAACAATATGATCCACAAATTATATATATATATAATAAATGTGTGTGTATGTGTGTGTGTGTGTGTATCAATGTGTGTGTGTATATATATCAATGTGTGTGTATACATATATATATGTGTATGTATGTGTGTATATATATATATACACACACACACACACACACACACACACACACATACTTTTATTGCAACATTCGTCTTTTTGTGTAGTATTCTTACCAGGCTTTGGTATCAGGGTAACGTTGGCCTCATAAAACAAATTGGAAATTATTGACTCTTCTTCAATATTGTGGAAGACTTTGAAGAGGACAAGTGTTAATTTATCTTTGAATGTTTGGTAAAGTTCACTAGTGAGGAGTCTGGTCCCAGATTTTTGCTTTTGGGGAAGTTTTGGATGATTGTCTCACTTTCCTTACTGTTGCTTGGTCTATTTAAATTATCCAATTTCTTTTGGTTCAGTCAAAATAGGCAATATCTTTTTAGAAACATGCTCATTTCTTCCAGGTTGTATTTGGTGACATATCACCCTTCATAGTATTCTTGTATGATCCTTTGTATTTCTGTGGTATCAGTTGTACTTTCCACTCTTCTATTTCTTATTTTGGTTATTTGTGTCTTTTCTCCTATTTTACCTTTGTTGGAAATAAAACTCGAGTGCCACAAACAAATACTTGGAGATTCAAATATCTCAGCAAAGCAATTTTCACTTCTGCAAAAAGGCGTGTAGCAGCACAGCAAGATCGAGACCACAAGCACACTGGGCCGAGAATCACATGTGTTTCTAGTCCTAATGCAGGCTTTATTAAGGCTGTATCTCACCCTGTTGGCTAGGGTTTTCACCACACAATCTGATCATATTTTATGATATTTTATGAGTGGGAGAAGGTATAAGGGAGTTACAGAGACAAAGAATTTCCAAATTGGCCCATGTGACCCTTGTGTAAACAGGATGAGTTGGGGAAGGGAGGGGCCTGTTCAAAAGTATGACCTTAATATGGGATTCTAAGTGGAGACATTGTACTCTTATTTAGAAGAAAAGACATATATTCCAAGAATTCCCTTTGTTTCTTTTATTAGATTTCATCACTCTTTTCTTCAAATTCCATCAGGAGAAGATGACTTTGTTGTTCTGAGGTACCTAGGAGTAAGAGGGTATCATGGTATGAGGATGAGAACTAATTAGTTAATGCTGTTTCTATAAGCCTTTGAAGTAGTCCTCTAATACAAGGTATAACACAGCATCCTATTAGTATCAATACTCCAAATACAATAATAGGGTAAATGAGGGCTGAAGTTATTACTTTCTTTGATTTCCTGAACCATTGTTCCATGAGGTCGGTAAAGGGATCATTGATACCTGAATTTTCAGCAAGTTCATTAGCTAGAGTTGTTAATCCCTGCAATGCCTTAGTGATGGTGCCATTTGGAGCTGTGTTTTTGGAGATGAAAGTACAACATTGGGTCCCTATCATAATGCAGACTCCACCTTTTTCTGCTACTATCATATCTAGAGCTAGCCTATTTTCCCAAGTCATTTTGCTAGTGGATCTTAATTGTTCAGCTGTTCCCTTAATAGCATCCCTAGCATAATTTACAAACTTCTGTTGGTTGTAGTATGTATAATTTATCCAATCTACATTTTTATTAACAGTTGACCAAAATAGTATGGATTTGAATCCTACAGCTATTTGATTTCTGGCCTTAAATCCATTTGGTATTCCCCGGGGCACTCCAATAGCATCAATCCAGACATGAGGATCAAAAGAGCCCTTGGGATTGACTAAACTCCTTCTGGTGTGATGTCCCTTTTCTATGACTGGGAATTGATTGAATGCCAAGGTGAAAAGGATGGCCAACTGCACCAAAACACAGGTGCCACTCCAGTCTACCAGCAAAGACCTATATAATTCTCCTCCATAATACTACCAGACATCTGATAGTGGAATCTTTAGGGCAGACTGAATTTGGAGCTCCTTTAAGGGCTGACTCTTATTACATCCTGTCAGGTTTCCAATAAATGGTGAATTTCTCATGTCTGGAGAGACACGAGATGAAATTGGCATTTGAGGCCAGTGGCCTAATGGCTCTCAGGGGCTGATCCACAAGGGCCTTGGCTTCAGGAAATAGCAGTGACAATTTACAGGATTTGTTACCCAAGACCAAGGGATCTTGAAAGAGAGCTACTTACTATACAGTGTATGTCCTTGGGATCTGTTGACTATCCAAGTGAGAAGGAGATGATTTGGGCTTCCAGTGTACCTGTCACAGAGGCATAACAATAGCTTTTATTTAAGGTACAGAATATTTGATCCATTTCAGCCAGACATTCACATCTTTATATCCTGTCTCTATAGCTAAAGTTTATCCTAGATTTTTTACCTGAGTTATGGTTACCTTAGATGGGTCATTTCTGAGCTTAACAAGGGATATTGGGTTGGTGTCGTATTGAGGTTTAGGAGGAGAAGCAGTGGTCTGTAAAAGTTTTCAAATTAGCTTTAGGGAAAACATCCCTATGGGATCTTCTCCAATGACATCAGCACCTAACCCATAGGTCCTTATTACTGAAGGATTTTGATTTATAGTTTTGGGCTTATCTGTGATCAAGAGCAATGGGTTGCATTATAAAGAAAGTTGAAGTGGAGTAGATCCTTGAGAAAACTGAATTTTTTTTCTTTTAATCCCTTGAAATTAGAGGATGGGGAAGCTGTCCATCCTTGAAACTGGGTGGGCCAATAAAGTTGATCCCAAAAGCTGCCAGGCCCTCCACAACTGCCTAAAATGTCTAAAACTTCTCCTGGGTCATGTATTCCCATTTTCTGGGTTGCAACACAAGTATTTATTTTCATTAGAAAGTTCTCTTTGGGTTTATTCATTTCTACAAGGAATAACAGCATGCATCAAATAGGATAGTCAGACGAGAGTCATTAAGAGACTAATAATGAGGTGACTTTCAGTGTAATGGAGAGAAACAAGAAAGAGGGTGAATATTAGGCCCTTTTAAAGGTTACTTTGGTGAAAATGGGCCCTGGGGTGGCAACCCATGTTCCTTCAGAGATAGGGGCAGAATTTTTTACTCATGTGTGGTGAGTACAGGCCGTCTCAGCAGTGTGAATAGCAGTCTCCATGGTCAGGAGCATTAGGGAAGGTCCCTCTTAAGTGGACTCTAGCTTTTCTTCTTTCCAGCTCTTGATTAGCATGAAGTCACCAGGTCAATGTTGATGGGTCAGAAATTCAAGGGCTGACATCTGTGCTAGGAGGCCCTTTTTTCTTAGAGAGGATAGAGCGGAGGATGAGCCAAGTATATAGTTTTTGAAAAATTGGTCTTTTGTTTCCAAAGTAGGAATGTCAGCAGTGGGGCCTAGACAGGATAATCCATAAAGTACCTCATAAGGGGATAAGCCAATACCTCTACAAGGGGTCGTTCAGATAATCAGAAAGGCTATGGAAAGGCACTTAGTCCAGGATAGTCTGGTTTCTAGGATTAATTTGGTAATGTGACTCTTTAGGATCTGATTCATTCTTTCTACCCTTCCAGAGAAAGAAGGATGCCAGGGGGTTATGGTATTTCTTAATATTTGAGTCACCCAAATTTTTAGATCAGAATTACTGATCAGGGGCATGCCAATCCTTTCCTGTCTTGCCACTTTCCACCCATCTACACTTTCATAATAAAGTGACCCTTTTATTATGGTTCTTCTTTGGAGTGCTGGTGTGCTCAGCTTCCATCACAGAACAGAGTAGGAGGCTCCCGCAAAGCCAAATTTACATAAGCAGCAGCAGCTGCAGCTGCTTCCCTTATCCCTTAACAGCCACGACAATGGCAGTGGCACGACTTCTCTGTTCAAAGCTTGCAACTTCACAATAGGGAGAAAGGAAACAAAGCGGCAAGACCCAAGAAGCTTTCAGAACCTCTCCAAGAATGTTCCCATTTCTTTCAGCTGAGAAGTGGGGGACTGAGTAATGTTATTTGCGTGTCTTTCTAACAAAAGTTCCAGGCCTGGTAGCCAGCAGTTGAAATGGGCATTTTCCCTTTCATAATCAGGATTTCAGCACAGGGTGCTAGCCGTGGCTTTGAATGAGAGTTGGACCCCATAGTAGTCCTGGTGATGGAGAGCGAGAGTGGGCATGTGGCTAGGCTCTCAGCTCTGCACTGAGTTCCACCCTATGCCTCCTGCAAGGCCAGAGCTTGCACCCTTCCTATTCCCCACTGGCTCATGTTGGACCCTTTCCCACCCTCCCACCTCTGGGGGCAGAGGTGGCATGCAGCTGGCTTACTGAGCTCAGCCGGTGCATTAGGCAGTGCCAGTGCGGGGATCCCTACCCCCTCTTCCACAAGCAGCCAGGGGTGGTGAATGGGCAGGCCACACTTGGCAATGGGCTTGTGCCCATCTTCATTCCCACCATGGTGGATTGCAGCAGTGCCATCGAGGATGGCCACAAACTGTGCACAGGTTCAACACTGCTGTCCACACATCCTGGAGCTGGGCGGTGCCCCAGAGCAAGGTGGAAATTCATTTCCTCTAGACTGCTCTGCCTCATGAGCCATCCTTGCACCTGCATTGTGGATGTCCCAAGCCCTTTCCGACCATCCGGCCCACGCCTACACACTTGCCATGGGTTGGCTCCCTGCACTCGCTGCATGTAGGCCAAGGACAGGATGAACGAAGGGCATGGGGACATGATGGGTGGAAGTGTGTTTTGAATTTTTTAATCTTAATTTGTATCTATAACCTTCAGAAAATTTATTTTACTGACAACTAAGAAGGCAAACAATTAGTATTTTTTCTTTTTTTTGGTTGGTTCCCTGACTGGGAAGCAAACCCAGGCCATAGTGTTGAGAGTGCCGAAACCTAACCAGTAGACTACCAGGGAACCTCAAACAATTAATATTTTTATTTGCAAATCTACAAACACAAAAGAACTATTAGCAATTTTAAAGAGGATGCAAAGTTTTTTATTTGTCCCTTACAGTTCTAAGGAGGCCAAAATGCTGGATTGATGACTTAAATTTAGAAGTGCCTCTTTTTTTTCCCTAGAGGTGAAAAAAAGAGGCAGTTTGTTAAAAGAAAAATAAGGTGAAACAAAAAGAAAGTTTATTAGAAGTAGAAAGTACACTCCAAAGAGGTAGGAGTGGTCTCGAGCAGGAAAACAGCTCAAGAGCTCCAAATAACAAGACTTTGGTAGTTTTATTCTCTTTAGCTTGGGCATTATCACTCAAATATTTTAATATTAACCCTAACAGACTGTCTGGGGAGATGTTGTCCATACTTTTAGTTTCTCTAGATTTTTTTTTTTACTTGTAGTATTTCCCATCTTGACTTTCTTGCTGTGTGCCCTAGTCCAGAGGTTCAACTCCCCCTTACCTGGGGGTTTCTTACACTTTTAACTTTCCTAGTGAGAGGTTCACCCCCCCCCATTTGGAAATTTCTTACACTCTTAACTTGCACTTCATCTTTCTCTGGCTCCTTCCCTCATGGGAACGTCAAACACCTCTTAGCAATTGGCAAATTTGTATAAATCCCTGACTCAGATCGAACTGTGAGCCAGCCTGATACCACCCTAAGCCCTATGAAGTTGCCGCAGAACCACAGATTGAGATTCCACATTTGTTTTGTGCCCAGGGCATGTCTTAGTCACATACACACAACCTCCAAGATGTACCAGCCATCAAGGAAATACTTTGTCACCCACCAGGACTAATTGTTTACATTGGTTCATACACTCAGTTATCTAGTCACTGTGGTGCTTCCTTAGACCTTTTTCCTGCATTGCAAACAGCCCAGGTTTATTCACCACCTTGGGAGTCTCCAATGACCTTGGTCTGAGGGCCGCTGCAACCATGCAGTGGGACCTGTTTCCCTCAGGGGAGGGGATTGTAGTCCCTACCCAAAGGGGAATAGGGTATACAGATGAGCTCCCATTTTTTAAAAATAAAACTATGGTGCTGCAAATAAATACTTGGAGATTCAAGTATCTCAGCAAGGCAATTTTTACTTCTGCAGAAGGGTGGGTAGCAGCACAGCAAAATTGAGACTGCAAGCACACTGGGCAGAGAATCATGTGTGTTTTTATCCCTAAAGCTTCAACTGCACAATCTTATCTGAACGGTACTTCATATTTTATGATATTTTGTGAGGAGGGGAATGTATAAGGGAATTACAGAGACAAAGAAATTCCAAGGTGGCCCATGTAACCCTTGTGTAAACAGGATGAGTTGGGAAAGAAGGGAGGAGCCAGTTCGAAAATAGGTCCTTAACCCTACCAGACCGCTGTACCTAATTTTCAGTACTTTGCCTAATACGTGAAAAAAATGACTCCAAGTTCCATCTTATTCTAACCACTTGTTTGCATGTAACTAACATTTTTCTATATCATGTTGGGTTTTTCTCTTTAATGCTCAGGAGTCCAGGTATAGGGGACAGTTAGGTTCAGGGCCTCAGGTCTGGTAGGGTTAGTATGGGATTCTAAGTGGAAACATTGTACTCTTATTTAGAAGAAAAGACATATGTTCCCACACCTTGGTGTGTCTAGCCAGGGGTTTGTCAATTTTATTAATTTTTTGAAAGAAGTAACATTTTGTTGCATTAGTTTTTCTATTTTTTGGTTCTCTATTTCTTTTAGGTCTGCTCTAATTTTTATTATTTTTTTATTTCTTGTTTTGGTTTTGTTTTTTCTTTTCTAGTTTTTTAAAGATGTAATGTTAGGTTGTTCATTTGAATTTTTTTTGTTTGTTTCTTGAAATAGACCTGTAATGATATAACATTTACTCTTATCACTGCCTTCACTGCATTTGAATAATTTTGATATGATGAGTTTTTATTCTCATTTGTTTCTATATATTTTTATATCTTTTTTATATTTTCTTTGACCCTGCAGTTTTTTTAATAACATGTGATTTGATCTCTGCATATATGTTGCTTTTCCTGCTTTCTTTTTGCAGTTAATCTCCAGTCTCAAAGCTTTATGATCTGAGAATACACTTGGTATGATTTCAGTCTTCTTGAATTTTCTCAGGTCAAATTTGTGACCTAGCATGTAGTCTATCCCTTGAGGATGTTCCACGTACATTAAAAAAAAAAAAGTACAGTCTTGTGTTGCTGGGTGAAGTGTCCTGTAAATATATTAATTATATTCAACTGTTGTAATGTATTATTTAAAGCTCACATTTCTTTATTGTCTATTTTTTGGATAATCTGTCCATGGCTGTCAATTTCTTCCTTCAGTTCTGTTAATAGTTATTTTGTAAATTTTGTTTCTACCTAATTGAGGGCATATATATTAGTAAGTGTTTTATTTGTTGTATTGTCTTCTTTATTATTTTGAAATGTCTATCTTTGCCTTATATTACCATTTTTATCCTGAGATTTATTTCTTGAGATATAAGTATGGCTACCCTGCTTTTTCTTGGAAGCCATTTTTTTGGAGTGTTGTTTTAAATGTACTCACTTTGATCTTTTATTTGTCCTTGTGGCTGTGTTGTGTCTCTTGGAGGAAGCATGTAGCTGGGTTTTGTTTTCAATCAAATCTGCTACTCTGTACCTTAGTTTTAGTGAGTTCAGTCTATTTAACTTTGGGGTGATGACTGTTATATAAGGATTTCCTGTAACTACTTTATTATCTGGTAGTTCAGTGTCTCAATTGTTTGTTTGTTTTCTTTTTCTTTCTTTCAGTTATTTTATTTGGTGGTGTTCTATGATTGTTTGCTCTGTTTCATCTTTTTTATGTTATATATCTCAGTTCTGGATTTATTTTGGGTGGCTACCACTAAATTTATGTAAAATAAACTTTCATATAAACAGTAGTCTTTTTTCTTAAACATACTTTTTATTATTTCCCTTTGAAAATTCAAACCTTTATTTTCTCCCCTTTTATATTTTTGTTGTCACCAGTTATCCTTATTTATTTTGACTTTTGGTTCCAACTCAAATATCCTTCCTTAGTGTTTCCCGTAATCCAGGTCTTTTTTGTAAAGAATTCTCTCAGCTTCTGTAAATCTGAAAATATTTTTATTCCTTCCTCATATCTGAAAGATAACTTTGTTGGATAAATTATTTAGGGGTGGTAAATTTTCTCTTTCAATAGTTTGAACATTTAACTCTACTCCTTTCTGGCTTGTAGAATTTCTGATGAGAAGTCTAATGATAATCTTATAGGCTTTATAAATTACAGTCTTCTTTTCTCTTGCTTCCTTCAGATTTCTTTGTTTGTCCTTAATTTTTGAACAGTTTTCATATAATGTACCTTGGAGTATGCCTACTGATGTTGAAGCAATTGGACATTCTATTTGCTTCCTGAAGCCTAAAGTTTAGTTCTTTTCACAGGCCTTGAAAATTCTCATCAACTATTTGTTTGAGTAGACTGCTTTTTTCACTCTCTTCTCCTTCTGGTTAACCCATTATTTTTATGTTATTTTTTTCTGAGAGTCAGATATTTCTTGTAGAATCCTTTCATTTATTTTAATTATGGCTCTCACTTCTTCTATCTCTTTCATTTCCATATTTCTATCTTTGATATCATTATTTTTTTTCCATCTGGTCAGCTTTGCTTCCTATGCTAGTTATTTTCTTCTCTTTTGTTGTGTTATTTATCTCCAGAACTTCTATTTGGGTCTTATTTAAAATTTCAATCTCTGTTAAAATATTCATTTTGTTCATGAGTTTTCTTCCTGAATTCATCAAACTGCCTCTCTCTCTCTCTCTCTCTCTCTCTCTCTCTGTGTGTGTGTGTGTGTGTGTGTGTATGTGTGTGTGTCTTTTTGAGTGTTTTAGAACTGCAGTCTAAAATTCTGAGTCATTTAAATTACTAATTTTCATGTGTTTTCTTCTGGATATTTTCCATTTTCTTTTTGAATAGCTTTGTTTCCTTGGGCATTCATAGTAGTTGGTGAGTTTCTCTTCTTTGGTATCTAGGAACTTTCTACTGGTAGATATGAAGAGGCTTCAGGCCTTTTATTCACTTCTTAGCAGGTGTCACTGGAACTCTTTGGCTGCAGTGGATTATTATATTTTTTATTTCTTGTTGTTTATTGTTGTTTTGTCCTCTCTCACTGGGATATTTTATGGAAGGTGGACTTCTCCTTTTTGACCCCATAACCTTGTTCCTGCTGTGCCTCCTCGTTGGAAGAATGTGGTTGATGAAGTGACTCTGCACCTCAGAAATTCCAGTACAGGCAAAAACTGGCATGCGTGTGTGTCACAGTTTCTCTGAGCCCCCTGCCTGCTTGAGAGGAAAGGGTGGAGGTGGGGTTTGTTGGGTGAGGCACAGATTTGTTTGTAGTGCCAGATAATAGCAGTTTCCAGACAGTAGTTGACTAGCCCCTCCAGCCTCTTCCCTGTCAACACTAGGTGAAGGTTGGGTAGGTGAACCACAGAAGAGTGGGTGAAGGCAACCAGGCTCTGTGCCTCTGATTTCTGTCTGGCAATGAGGGCAGTGCAATCTACAATGTCTCTGTGCCCCAAAGTTGCAGCCCTGTGTTTTGGGCTCACCCACAACACAAGGATGTCCTTCCATCAGGAATGCACAGTGCCAGGGAAGGTTTACCTGATGCAGTCTCTGCCTTTTGTTTTTCCTAGGCCTGTACATCTCCCAGGGTCATGCTGTACTTGAGGATGCATTTCTGCACCTATCAGGACCTCAGTTTCTAGTTCTCCCAGGAATGTGTTGTGCTATGGCCCATGCTACATTGCCTCCACTTCACTCTCTTTCCTGCCAGGCTTCAGATCATGTCCTACAGCTCTGTCTCCACATTTTCCTTCCCTTTTTTCCTCACTTGTCCCTCTTTCTTCAACCTTTAGGTGTTTCTTTGTGATAAGTCATTCTCTTAGCTGAGGTTATGTGTTGCTTGTTGGATCATAGTTGTTCAAATTGCTGTATTTTCAGGGGGAGGTTTTAAAAATCTTTTCTCATGCCACCATCTTGATGATATCTCTATACAGACCATTTTAAAAACATGTTAAATCTCAATTCAGCAAACTTTTTTGAGTGCCTCTATGAGTCAGACACTATTAGTAGGGTTAGAGATATAGAGGTAACTAAGCCATTACCTACCTTCAAGGAACTAACAAACCAATGGAGGAGAGAGACAGGTGCTGTAATACCAGGAATGATAAGACTTGTTAAATAGAACTAAAATCAAGTGCTGAGGAAAGGTAAATTCTAATTAGGAGAAATAAATAATTGAGGAGATCTTTCATGATCGTGCAGTTATGAGCTTCATAGAAACTACTGGTTACTTATCCTTGGTAGATACAAACCTTTTAGGCTCCTTGTGGTTCAGAAATAGCCTGTGTTTTTTATTTCCCCACATACCACAATTAGTGTGTAGAAAAATGGAAGGAGGTTTTTTGTTTAATTTAATTTGGGGAGAGAAAAGCTGTGATATTTCCACCTGTGACTATGAAAAAATAATAGAAGCAGGGGAGAAGAAGGCAAGATGGTGACCAGAGAGGAGGTCCCTAAAGCCTCCCCCAGAAAACACAATTGAACGGCCAGCCAGGAGCCAAGAAAGAGGGCCCTGAGTGACAAAATGGCTCTTGAGAAATCCACAAATAACAAGTAAACACCTGAAGGTTGGAGATAAGGGGGCGAGTGGGGGAGAGGGAAGGGAGCAGAGACTACAACAGGACACAATCGCTGCTGACTATTCAGAACAGCGCAGCTCGTGGGAGGGGAGAGACCACGGGGAGCTGGGCTTTGGAGCTGCATGTTGGGGACGGAGTTTGGGAGCCAGCCTCTGGCACTTTTGAGTGATAGAAGGGCTGAGCGAGGACTCTGAACTGCAAAGATGACACCCCAGCTCTAGGCCCCCTGGAGACCTACACAGGGCTGCAGTTCCTGTTCCCAGCCCACTGCAAAGGCGACCCTCTGTCTCAGGCCAGGACCACAGCTTTGGACTTAAGGAGCGTTCACTTCCTTGTGCACCCCAGGGTTCTGAAAGTGGTGTGAGCCCGTAGACAGCCAGATGCTGAATCAGGGCTAGGAAGAAAGACTGATTTGATAGCATTCACCTGTGCAAGCAGAAACAAGCCTCGGACCAGCTTCTCCAGCAAAGGGCTGAAGGCAGAGCCACCCTTGGAGCATCTTTTGTTAGCCTCTCCCCAAGATATATGCACATAGCTTCCAAACGCAGTACGAGATCAGAAACAAGAAATAATCAACCCCATCTCTCCCAAAACTTGACCCCCAGTGCCACCTAGTGTCTGCCCTACAGCTACACACCACAAAAGCAATATTCTGGGCACTGAACATAAAGCCCTCATGTCAAAGTGGAAGAACTCAGCGGAATTCTAAGGAATGAATTACTAAGGAATTCTAAGGATGAATTCCTTAGAAACGAAAATTCCTCAGAAAGAACATGAAATTTACCAGAAGACAGCTTCTTAGACCTGGAAGGGTCTGATTTAAGTGACAGAGAATTTAAAGCAGCCATTCTAAAGGTTGTAGGAGAAATGAAAACAAACTGGCAGAACACCATAGCTGAGATAAATAACATAAAAAAGGATATAAATGACATAAAAAAGCAACTCCGTGAACAAAAAGAACAATTTAACAAAGAAATTCAAAACGTAAGAAAGATTGAGACGGAAATATGAGAAATAAATAATAGGATAAAAGAAGTGAGAAATGAAATAACTGCCATAGGAAACAGGACCAACCAGATGGAGGAAAGAATTAGTGATATTGAAGATCAGAACATGGAAACAGCTCAGAAAGAGGAAGAGAGGAAATGTAGAACCAAAAGGATGGAAAGAACTCTGCAAGAACTATCCGACTCCATGAGACAAAACAACATCAAGATAATAGGAATAGAAGAGGGGGCAGAGCCTTCTACAGAGAGCATACTCAAACAAATCATAGACGAGACTTTCCAAACGTATGGAAAGATGTGGACCCCAAGTTCAAGAAGAAAACAAGTCCCCTAGATACGTGGACCCTAACAGATCTTCTCCAAGACACATGGTACTAAAGGTGTCCAAAACTAAAGACAAAGAGACAATTCTCAAGGCAGCCAGGGAAAAAAGATCTATAACCTTTAGAGGAAAACCCATCAGGCTGGCATCAGATTTCTTAGCAGAAACTCTGCAAGCCAGAAGAGAGTGGAAACCAATATTCAGAAATTTAAAAGAGAGAAACTTCCAGCCAAGAATAAATTATCCAGCAAAATTATCTTTCAGATATGAAGGTAGAATAAAGACCTTCTCAGACACCCAGAAGCTGAGGGAATTTGCAAGCACGAGGACAGCACTGCAAGAAATACTTACTGAAGGAGGCTTTTTGACCTGAAACAAAACATCAGAAAAAATGAAACAAAGTTGGAACAACAAGAAAGAAACAAAAATAAATAAACAAACAAACAACAAAAAACAAAGAAAGAAATAAGTAATGGCCACAGGAAATCCTCACATATCGATCATCACTCTAAATGTCAATGAACTGAACTCACCAATAAAAAGTCACAGAGTAACAGACTGGATTAAAAAACAGAACGCATCCATATGCTGTCTCCAAGAAACACACCTCAGCTGTAAGGACAAACACAGACTCAGTGTGAAAGGATGGGATACAATACTCCAAGCAAATGGTAACCAGAGAAAAGCAGGAGTGGCCATACTGATATCTGATGAAATAAACTTCCAGTTAAAAAAGACAGTAAAAGACAAAAATGGACATTACATAATGATAAAAGGCACAATACAACAACAAGAAGTCTTGACAATAATCAACATATATGCTCCCAACCAGGATGCACCAAAATATACAAAGAAACTACTAATGGACGTGAAAGGAGAAACTGATGAATACACAATCATAGTGGGAGACTTAAACACCCAGCTAACAGCCATGGACAGATCATCCAAACAGAAAATAAATAAGGAAATAACAGCTCTAAATGACATTACAGCAATTGGACATAATTGACAGTTACAGGACACTTCACCCAGCAAAAAGAGACTATATTTTCTTTTCTAGTTCGCATGAAACATTCTCAAGGATAGACCACATACTGGGACACAAAAGTTGCCTCATTAAATTCAAGAAGATCGAAATCATACCAAGTGTATTCTCAGACCACAAAGCTTTGAAATTGGAGATCAACTGTAAAAGGAAAGCAGAAAAAGCCACATATACATGGAGATTAAACAACAGCTTATTAAAAAAGGACTGGATAAAAGAACAAATAAAAGATGAGATTAAAAATATATAGAAACTAATGACAATGAAAATACAATGTATCAGAACTATTGGGACTACAGCGAAAGTGGTAATAAGAGGGAAAATTATATCATTACAGGCCCATCTTAAAGAACTAGAAAAAGAAGAGCAGACAAAACCCAAAGTCAGCAGAAGGAAAGAAATAATAAATATTAAAGCAGAGCTAAATCAATTAGAGAACAGAAGGACAATAGAAAAAATTAATATAACAAAGAGCTGGTTCTTTGAGAAAGTCAACAAAATTGACAATCCCCTGGCAAGACTAATCAAAGGACGAAAGGAAAGGACACAAATATTCAAAATTAGAAATGAAAGGGGAGAAATTGCCACTGATACCACAGAAATACAAAGGATTATAAGAAAATACTATGAAGGACTTTATGCCACAAAATTTAACAATCTAGAAGAAATGGAAACTTATAGCATACAAAGACTAAACCAAGAAGAACTGGATAATCTGAATAAACCAATCAATAGCAATGAGATTGAAATGACTATCCATAATCTCCCTAAAGGCAAAAGCCCTGGACCAGATGGTTTCACCAATGAGTTCTACCAAGCATTCAAAGAAGAATAAATGCCTATCCTCCTCAGACTCTTTCAAAAAATTGAAGAGGAAGCAGTACTTCCTAACTCATTCTATGAGGCCAGTATTACTCTAATACCGAAGTCTGGCAAAGACAACACAAAAAAAGAAAACTATAGACAAATATCTCTGATGAACACAGATGCAAATATCCTGAACAAAATATTAGCAAATAGAATACAACAGTGCATCAAAAACATCATACATCATGACCAAGTGGGATTCATCCCAGGAGCACATGGTTGGTTCAACATACAAAAATCAATCAATGTGATATACCATATAAACAAAATAAAAGATAGAGACCATATGGCCTTTTCAATTGATGCAGAAAAGGCTTTTGACAAGGTACAACATCCATTTATGATCAAAACACTAAATAAAATAGATATAGAAGGAAAGTATCTCAACATAATAAAGGCCATATATGACAGACCCTCGGCTAACATCATACTGAATAGGTAAAAGCTGAATCCTATTCCCCTAAAACCAGGAACAAGACAAGGATGCCCCCTGTCACTACTGTTATTTAATATAGTATTGGAAGTTCTAGCCACAGCAATCAGGCAAGAGAAAGGAATAAAAGGTATCCAAATATGGAAAGAAGAGGTCAAATTGTCACTACTTGTGGATGATATGATCCTTTATATAAAAAATTCCAAAGATCCCACCAGGAAACTATTAGAAACAATTAACAAATATAGTAAAGTCGCAGGATACAAAATCAATGTACAAAAATCAACAGCATTCTTTTAAACAAACAATGAATCCTCATAAAATGAAATGAGGGATTGAATTCCTTTTGCTATCACAACAAAAAGAATGAAATACCTGGGAATTAACTTAACAAAGAACGTGACAGGCTTATACACAGAAAACTATAAGACACTTTTGAAAGAAATTGGAACAGAGTTTAAGAGGTGGAAAAATATCCCCTGTTCATGGATAGGAAGACTTAACATTGTTAAAATGGCCATTCTGCCCAAAGCAATCTACAGATTTAATGCAATACTCATCAAAAACCAATCATACTTTCATGAAATAGATAAAAGTATTATTAGATTTATATGGAACCATAAAATACATCAAATTGCCAAAGCAATACTACATAAAAACATAAGGCTGGTGGCATTACACTTCCTGACTTCTATTTATATTTCAAAGCATCAATAGTCAAAACAGCCTGGTACTGGCAAAAGAACAGAAATATAATCCAATGGAATAGAACTGAAAACCCAGAAATAAACCCACAAATTTATGGACAAATAATTTTCGATAAAGGAGCAAAAAACATACAATGGGGAAAAGACAGCCTCTTCAGTACTTGTGGCTGGGAAAACTGGAAAAACATATGCAAAAGAATGAACCTGACCTGTGAACTCTCTCCACATACAAAAATTAACTCAAAATGGATTAAAGACCTTCATATATGAGCTGCAAGAATAAAATATATAGAGGAAAACATTGGTACTAAACTTATAGACCTAGGACTCAAGGAAGACTTCATGAACCTCTCCTCAAAGGCAAGGGAAGTAAAAGCAAAAATAAATGAATGGGGCTATATCAAACTATAAAGTTTCTGCACAGCAAAAGAAACCATCAACAAGGGAAAGAGACAGCCAACTGAATGGGATAACATATTTGCAAATAACGCATCAGATAAGGGTCTAATATCTAAAACATATAAAGAATTAATAAGACTTAACAACAAAAAAACAAACAACCCAATTGAAAAGTGGGCAGAAAAACTAAAGAGATACTTCTCCCATGAAGAAATAGAAATGGCCAGCAGACATATGAAAAAATGCTCATCCTCATTAGCTATCAGGAAAATGCAAATGAAAACCACAATGGGATACTACCTCACACCTGTTAGAATGGCTATTATCAACGAGACAAGGAATAACAAGTGCTGGAGAGGATGTGGAGAAAAAGGAACTCTGGTACACTGCTGGTGGGAATGCAAACTGGTACAACCACTGTGGAAGACAGTATGGAGTTTTATCAGAAAATTGTGAGTGGAGCTACCATTTGACCCAGCAATCCCCCTTCTTGGGATCTACCCCAAAACCTGAGAATCTATGTCCACAAAGACTTATGTACCCCAATGTTCATTGCAGCGCTGTTCACAGTGGCCAAAACATGGAAACAACAAAAGTGCCCTGCAACAGATGACTGGATAAAGAAACTGTGGTACATATACACAATGGAATTTCACTCAGGTATAAGAAAAAATGAAATATTACCATTTGTAACAAAATGGATGGAACTGGAGATCATCATGCTTAGTGAAATAAGCCAGACAGAAAAAAACAAAGAACTGTATGATTTCACTCATATGCGGAATATAAAACTGAAAGCAAAGAAAAAAGAAATGAAGAAACCAATACCCCATGGACACAATCAATAATTTAATGTTTATTTGGGGACAAGTC
>PVJL010002627.1:155116-188250 GCA_004026885.1 Lyroderma lyra
GGAGGGGAGAAAGGGGAGGGGGTGGGAGAGGAGGGGGGGAAGCTAAATATAAGGTGATGGAAAGAGAAGTCACATTAGGTGGTGAACTTATTATACATCAAGTTGACAATGCACTGTAGAATTGTATGCCTGAAACCTATGTAATCCTTGCTAACAGATGTCACCCCAATAAGTCTAACAATAAAAATGAATTAAAAAGGAAAAAAAGAAAAAATAATAGAAGCAGGCAAAAGGAAGTCATTACCTGATCAAATTCTAACAATTATGAAAGAATGTATATTGAATATGGGTACTGTGGCTAATCTTGAGAATGATGATAAAAAGAAGAGGAGTATACTTATATACAGAAGAAAAGAGTTGAAAAGGATAAGGTCTTTCTAAGGTTAATTTAGCTAGACTTACTCACTCCAAATCCCAAAACCAAATTTGAGCCAACTGCAGGACATCTCATCTGTAGAAGAAGGGATCATGTCAAGCTGAACTCTTTATTGTGTTCAAACTGCAATATATTATGATTGTGTGATATAACTCTTGCATTTCCGGGGGACTACTAGAATGGTAAGAAAAAATGTTAACTGGCCCTGGGATTAAAAAGAAGAAAATAAGAAATATTCTAATCACCTAGAAAATTTAGGTTTATTTTTGGAGAGGACCATGGGAAAGGAAGGAGGTAATTAGAAGTTTCAAAATATCCACTAAATATTATTTTATATCCTTGAAGCAGTCTAAGCCCTAAGTACCAATGGTATAGACAGAATATCAATATTAAATACTATTTGCATATAAACTCCTAGAAGTTTACTATCAACTGAAAATAATCTCCTACAAAAAGCAGGGGGCAAACTTTACATAGATTGGTGATACAAATACTAGAGGAATCCCCTAAAAATTAATGAAAGTCAAAGAACAAACTACCCACAATTTTTACCATATGGCATTGGGGCTCTATGAAGGGTCATTCAATCATGCATTTGTATACAATAACCACTTTAACTATATCCTCTCTGTGCCATGAAGGCCAGTACTCATTAACTAAAAATTTGTGAGTCAGCTTAATGAATGTTGAAGATCTGGTCTACAGGAAAGAAAGTAGAAAACGCAATGGAGAAAAATGAAGAGTCTGAATAAAGAATATAGTATGCATCAGGTTCCTCTCTCTCTTCTCCCTAGGAATGTCAACTCCCACACTAGTCAGCTGGCACACTACAGAAGAGGGAAAACAGAATGGTATTTCTCCATGCTGGACATAGAATATTTGGCCACATTCCTTTGTCACTAGATCCTGATATCTCCATCAAGCTGAGTTTGGTCACTGCTGTTATAAATTCTGTTATATGCATGTACATTTGTATGTGTACATGAGCTCCTGTGCTTTTAAACACATGTGTGAGTATGTTATTATGTATCTGAAATAATATATGAAAATAATTGAAGGGTAAAGGATCCTCCAAGATTAACTGGCCTTCAAATTCCCCAAATCCTTGGGCTTAAAATGACTCATATACATTCTAAGATTATTTTTTATAATTGAGCTGCTTAATAGACGGTCTCAAATTGATTGCTATGCATAACTTCTGCTTGGTTGTTATCAGCTGCAAAACACTGCTGTTCTTGTGAATGGGTCATCAAATCACCTGTCATCATATTCCCAGTGTTTATTTTCAACAACAAAAAAAGAATATAAAAAAGGAAAATGTTGATTTTTAATTTATCTTTTCATCAAATCTATATGTGTTCCTGCATCCCAAAATACTGACTGCTATAGTTCCTTACAGTGGAAAAAAAAAAGACTAAAGACTATATGTCAGAGCTTGCTGCTAAATGGCATGTAAGTTTGGTTTGCTTACCTACCAGCTTATGCCTAATGTCCTGACTTTATCAATAACACCATTTTCCATTCTCAAAAATTTCCCAAAGTGAATTATATATAATACAGTAAACTGAGATAATCCAAGTGTTTCCTTGAGTCAATTGTTTTTTATCTTTTCTAATTTCATTACTATTTGGACTTCTATTTATCCACTACTAGGTATGGGGCACCGAAAAAAAAAAAACTGGAATTATCTTCTGTAGGGCAGCCACCTGGAGTGCAGGCTGCCCTTGCTAGATGAGTATTCTAAGAACCCATCTGCATCAGTGTGCCAGCTATCGTTGTTGTGAGATGCTGCATTCAGCTTCAGTAAAAATTTTTTTAGACTCTTTCAATGCTTTCACTCATTTTATGATGGGTGATTTACACAAACAATGTGCACCATGACAACACACCTGGCCACACTGCACTGAGTGTTCATCAATTTTTTACCAAAAATGACATCATCCCTGTCCCTGCCCTCACTATTCACACTATCTCACCCCGAGAGACTGTTTTTTTGTTTCCCTGAATGAAAAATGTCCTCATAGGGAAACATTTTGCCAATGTAAAAGAGATGAAATTTAAAAAAAATAACAAGGGCAGAACACTAAAAAGCATCAAAATTGATGAGTTCAAAAACTGCGTTGAGCAGTAGAAAAAGCATCTCAATAGGTGGATCATAGCAAATATATTAATAAAATACTTTGAAAATGATTAAACATAAGAATAAATATGCAATTTGTATAAATCAATTCTGGGTTTTTTGGATCCCCTTTAATCTTTGCAAGGCCAGTAACTTTAAGTGAAAGTTAATGATGTTTTTTAAATATACAAACTGCCTTAAATATTTTGATGGCATCTTTATATTTTGGAATCTCTCTCTCATGAGGTTATTATATTTTTAGCATATCATTAAGCATGTGCTTTGCATATAACCTTGAGAGCTAGGGTGTGCTCTAAGAACATTATCCTGCATCTTAACTATACATCATCCTTTAGCCAGTACACTTAGAAATTAAAATAAATTTTTCTTTCTCAACTTTGCTTCTAGGGCCAAGTGTTTGTAAGATTATTTTGCAAGTGAATGTATCTCCACATTTTAATGGAGCTGATAAACTGGGATGTAGAAAGCTACCCCACTGACAAGTCTGTGTACTTGAGGTAGAAATGAGAAACATGACTTTATTTAATGGGTTATAGGCAGACATTCACATCTAGTTACAAAGTTGTCTTGTGTGTGGGAGAGGCACCGTCCACACATTCTCTTCTTAACTGCCCTTGCACTCCTCAGGGCATGGGTGATATACATTTGCTTTAATTACCTTAATGGCTTCAAAGTATTTCTCTTAAAGGACTAGCAGTTAATTCCTGGGTACATAAAAGACTTTCTGAAGCATCTCCTAGAGGCACTAAACAGCTTTGGAAGTTGGAAATAATGTGATGAAAAAAGACTCATGTATCCCTCTGAAATAGGAAGAAAAACAATTAGAGCATGAGTCCATTAACATTGGCATGATAACAATGCAGATTCCAAGGCTCAACTTTTAAAGATTCTAATTCCTTAAATTTGAAATAAGATGTGGGAATTTGCACTTTAACAACAATTATTGTATGCAATTTTGAAGCAATGGTCTCATGGCCAGTCTTTGAGAAAATTTAAATTAGAGAAAAAGTTTTAATGCAGAAAATTTATAAAAAGGAGAAGGTGACATAAGTTTAGACAAAGAAAAAGTTATCTGAAAAGGCAGATGTCATTGACCCTGATGGAGGAAAATGCAGCCTAAGCAATGGTGGTCCAAACTTGGCAGACCAACTAAACAAAACAAGTTAGCAAAAGCTTAATTCATTATATTAAATATTTATAAAGGCCTATTATTGTAGAGTTGAATTCTCCATTCTTATCTCACCACATGCAATGCTGTAGCAAATGAGTCAGTTACAAAGACAGCATTCATTGCACTGTGTTTGGCATATAGCAAACATTAAATAATAGATGGATTAATGGATAGCTAGATACAGAGCAACATGAAAATTTTCCACGAAGGAACCTCAAAGGAAATTTGAAATGGGGAGAGGATATGATGCATACACTGGCCACAAAACTCTGTGCCATCTTTGAATTGTGGGGCCACAGTCAAAGAACAAGAAGTAAGTGCACTCATTGGCACGTGTCTTCACAATGCTTTCTCCAAAAACTGATAGTTTTAGCAATTGCACCAATGACTTCATATTTTCTGCTTCCTCCCTCAAATTATTCACTTTCTGTTCTTTACATACTTATTGCACATCATTGAACATAGACAGGATGCATTTAATCAAACTCAGGTCTTTGCTTCACATACAAGACCACATTAATATACTGGCTACTTAGAAAGAAAATAAGTTACAGTTCATTCCACAGGAAAGGGAGATGCTCTAAGAATGGACCATAGGAAAATAACTCCCCTTTATGGGCTCCTGGAACAATCTGTTTTGTGTTGTAGTGTGGAGAGGCAACAATTCTCTCGCCATACTGTTTTGCAACATTATGATTTAAAGGCAATAAATCTGGGAAAGCAGAGGTCATTGAGCCAAAACAGATGAGCATGTGATATGAAGTAAAAAGATCTGGAATTGAATCTGGCCACTGCCATGTGGAAACTGTTGGGCTTTAGGACGAGAATTCAAATTCTCTGAGTCTGTTTTCAGATTTGTTAGCTGCGAATAAAAAAAAATTGTGTCTCTCTTTCAAAGGATTATTCTGAGGATTGCTTAAATGAGATTAATGTAAATAATTTTCCATAATGCGTGACACATGATAAGTACTTAATGCAAGTAATTGTTTCTATATCAATGTGCCACAAGCTATAAACAATGTGAGGAGATAGTGCTTGTAAGGACATACAGAAGTAGCATTACCTCTGTTTTTCCATGTTGCCTTGATGATAGAGGAAAGTATTAGAGATTTGTTTACTGATACTAATTATAAATATCTCAGGTAGCTTTTATTATTACTTCTTCTGCTAGAGGCTCTAATTACTATTTCCCTCTCTTGCCTCAATGTGCCACTTCTTCAATCTTCTGTCCCCTACATAGAAAGACTGAGCCTCTTTGAATAACTGGACAATAATTTCTCTGCATCTTATATCCAGGTTTACTGGTGAAAATTCAAAAGCTAATGAATATCAGGCAAAATCTAGCTAATATCAGCAGACACTGGAATAAATGGCAAATGATAAGATTTTAACAAAGTTTACACTCTCACACACACTTTTTAAAACATACAAGTTCACTAATTTAACTGGTATTGGTTGTTCCCATCCCATACTCTCATCAAACCAAAATATGATTTGTAAAGCTTTACAGTGGGATTAATCTTGTATTACCTTTCATTTTATGAATAACTGTTGGGAGTTTGACACAATTTCATAACTGATAGTAAAGCTACCACCTTACATTTGTATAATGGTTGTGGTTTGCAAAACACTTTCATATAAACTATCCTTATGTTAACTCCATGGAAGAGACTTTTCAGTTAGAAAGTGAAAAAACAAAAGATATTGAGATACAAAGACAAAGAGACAGACCTCACTCAATAAAAAGAAATATGAGAGAAGCAGGCAGACAGAGAGAAACAAACATGAAAGAAAGTAACATGAAGTAACTCAATGTGAGATAACAAGATACAACAGCAAACAGAACTATAAAGAAGGCTGGAGCACTCAAAACAGGTAAAATAAAAAAAATACAAAAGAAAAAATCAAAGACCTTACAAATGAATAAACTCTGAGCTCAACTCTTCACAGTTGTCTTAGGACAGCAATGAACTCAAAGGGCCATCAGTCAGGGAAAATACATGAGCAAGAAAGGTCTGAAAACTATGTAAAGTACAACATAGGGAGTCGAGTCAATAATGTTGCAACAACTATATATAGTGCCAGGTGGGTATAGACTAATCATACATTATATAAATGTCTAAACACTTTGCTGTATACCTGAAACTCATATAAAATTATAATGACAGTCAACTAAAAAAATTAATAATTTAAAATTTAAAAAATCTGATTTTTCAATTCATTTTAAAATTGTACCTCCTTATATAAACATGAAATATAACTCTCCCCTTTGTTGTAATAAATCACCTTAAGGGGACTTGCCATCCATTTGAAAATCAATGATGTAGGAAAGCTAGTCATTTTATGTTACTCTTTTTCATCAGGAAAATAATCAAATTTTACTTTTTACCATTACATTGTCATAATATCAATTTTAAATAAATGCATATTGTCTGCCCTATTTTGATACACTGTTTTTTTCTCACTACTCCTTTGCCTTCTTGTTCTGAAGACACACAGAGTGACAAACTTGCCCATCTCTTGAAACTCACTGGCCAAGATACAAAGCCCCACATGGGGTGCTGTTTATAGAGTAGGACAAAAGCTCTAGATAAGTGAGGAGAATTCTGTTTCTTTGCAAATAGCCAAAATTAATAACGGTACATTTCCACAAAGGGCAGACATGTCATCTTTCCCACCCATCTTCCTGGGATCATATTCTTCACAATTATTTCTCTTCTGCCATCAATAATCCAGATCTGCGGTATTTTGTACTGCTGTGAAAAAAGATATCATAAAAAGATTTGATGTCATTTTTAAGATTTAAATGATGTGTTTTCTCTGTGAAAGCACTAACCTTAATATTGCAGTGACAGTAAAAGGGCACTGCTGCTACCTCATAAAACCAAGACTGTATGCCCCTTTTAGTCTATTCTCTGTAGACGAAGAGGTTCAGTGAAGTATGGCTAATATAATTTTAAAAGTCATTGGAAACAGAAGAAGGGGGCATGCAAAAAACAGCTTCCCACTGAGCTCAAAGCTTTGTTCTCCTCCTGATAGATGGTGTTGGATATGGAAAAAAAATAAGTTGGTTTCTAACTTTGATAACCCTTCTACAAATGGGTGACTATCTGGGGGTATTAGCCGGTTCAAACAAATTTATAAAAGCCATATCATTTTTGGCTGGTGGCTGGAATGCACCCCCTTTCCTTGCTTATCTCACTTCACCAAAAGAGAGTCTGTAACTGCTATGTGTGAAGGAAATAAAACAGGTTTATTTCACTACACACTTCACAGAGGGATAGAAGTAGCAGGGACCTCAAATACATGACACCAGGTGAGAGCATAAAAAAATACATTAAAGAATTTGAAATGCATTGCAAATGGCACTAAGACCAGAAAATTGAAGTCCCTGTTGTCTCACTAGGAACTGGCTAGTTAAAGGGAAGTACTATTAAGTCTGAGTAAATTCACCCTGTGAGACAATAACTTTGCTTTTATCCTCATTACTGCCTCAGACCTTGACCTTAAATAACACTGGGACCTTAAACTCTTACTACAGCCTAAGCCTCTAATCTTGACAATCTGTTTTAAAAATCACAGCAGGGAACAGACAAAATAGGAAACATCAGTTTGTTCCATCCCTACAGCAAGAGAACCAATTCTGTTTTTTTGTTTGTTTGTTTGTTTGTTTTTTGTTTTTTTTGTTTGTTTTTTTTTTTGCTTTTTTGCATGTGGGTAGCTCCCTGACTGGGAATCGAACCCAGGCCGCAGTGCTGACAGTGCCAACACCGAAGCCTTAAGCCACTACACCATCAGGGAACTCCCGAGAACCAATTCTAAGTAACATTCAGGGACAATAGGTAGAATGCATTATCTGTGTATATGAAGAACATAAAAAAGAAAACTGGGGTTACATAAATAAGGAAAGTTTGCTTTGGAAATCTTCTGGCAGAAGTTTCGCCCACAGGACCCAGGGTTAAGTAGATTGTTGGTTTTGACTAATTGGCTAGGTGTGTGTGTACTCAGTGGCTTTACTACCACAACCCAACACAGAAAGAATGAATAACTGATTTCCCCCACCTTGTCAGAGGTTCTAATTACAAAGCAAAAGGAACCTTTAAATGTTTGCCTATAAGCTAACTGAGGTATGGCTCTGTGGTGAAAGGATTTGACTTTTTTTGAAGAACCAGGTTTTGAGAAATCTGGATTCAACTCTTGGATGTTCCACTTCCTGGGCACAAGACCTTGGCTAAGACAGTGTATACTCTCTGAGCCTCACATCCCCTATCTACAGCACAAGAATTCTAATGGTGCTTATTTTTATAGAACTAGTGTGATCATTAAATGAGATAACATAGGTAAAGTGTCTATGACAGATCAGTACACACAATAGCAATTATTGTCATTGTTATTATTATTACCACCACTACTATAAGACAGTTCTTGCCAGAATTACAAATAAAATATAGAATAGTCATTAGTAAGAGTGCAGATTTGGCAGTCAGACTTGAGACTCAATGTATATTTTATTATTCTCTAGCTATGTACATTTGGGCAGTTCACTTACCCACTCCATACCTCAGTTTCCTCTGAGCCTCTGTGATAATAGTCTTGTCAGCCTCACATGATTGTAAAGATTAAATAAACTAGCATATGTGAAACACTTAGAAATAGTGCCTGATACAGAGTAAGTGCCAGGTAAATATTAGTTATTATTACTAATATTTTGGTAAACATCTTGAAAGTTTGGCCTACAGGTCTCAATGGTGCCTTAAGCTCACTGCATGTTCTCAGTCAGTGTTGCTAAACTTACAATCTTTATTAAAAGCATAAATTCATCCACTAAAATTTCAGCTCACAAATGAAGGGTTGGAACCACATCTGCTCATTAAGATTCTCGCAGCAGAAGCATGTGGCATCACACTTCTCCAGAATCCAACCCTCTGTCATTTCCCACTTATGAGTCACTAAAATACCATAGTTGCATCTGTCATGATAGATTGCATTATGTCAAAAGGACAATGCAACAATAGGCACAACTAGTTGTGGCATGTAAGAAAATGAAAAATAAGTCTTAGGTATTTGAAGACAGTTTATGAAGGAAGGGCAGGTGCTGAGTCTGGACATGAAAGCTGCTTACAGATTGATTGAAAGATGGATAAATTCTAGATTTGGCCTTTGGCTAAATTGGAAAATTACACATTTTATATTTAGAGATCTCTTTCTATTATCTCAGGGCACTCAATATCTGGATTAGCTACTGTGGTACTGCAGTTAGGTCTATCTTCCTCAAAAGATAGATATTGGGTCTTTTCTCCATAATGTTTCCTCTCGACTTTCTCCTATCTTGCTCTCAACCCAACATTCTATCACTTCAGTATCTGACCTGGAATTTATTAATACAAGGCTGGTCAGATCTTAAAACATTCATTTTATATAAGGTATATTTCATTTTGAAAACCTCTAGGAGTTTCAGACTAGGAAAATGTCTCTCTGAGAGAAAACAATTCAGGAATTTTTTTGACAAATGGAGATATGTTAGATTAGACTGGTGAGACCTTAAATAGCACCTACTAAATTCATTCTATTCAGCAAATACCAGGGTGCCAAAAACATGTACACATATTTTAAGAGATGTATGAAAGTTGAAATAACTTACTGTAGCAATGTGTACTATGGCATTTGTTCAAAAGATGGAATTAATAAATGAACACTAGCATCACCAAGTGACAAGCAGTACAAAGAAAATGGCAGAAGCACGGTTGTCATTTGAGGAGTGCAAGACCATTTTGAAGTGGTATTTGGAATTCAAGAACTTTTTTGAGTTTTCTGCATGTCTCCTGACTTAACACCCCCTTGACTTCTACGTAGGGGGACTTTAAAAGATGTGGTATACCATAGAAGACCAGCTATACTGGCAGTACTTTGGGAAGAAATTGAAATGGCATATACAGTGATACAAGACACTGGTCAATGCTGCTCAAGCAGTAGTTCACCATAATCAGAAGTGTCTAAATGCTGATAGTAACCACTTTGAGAATCTCTTGTAGTTGCAGAAGTCAAACATAAATTGTATTCATATCTTTTGTTATCGGTATGTATTATTATGATTATATTACAGTTTTTTTTTCTTACTATTTTGTAACTTCCAATTTGTACTTCTTAATCCCTTCCCATTTCTTAAAATGTGTATACATTTTTCTGGCACCCTTTGTATATATTGAAACTGTATGTTAATTCTTTCCAAGGCACAAGAACTTCAGCAATTAAAATAAAATATATAGCTTCTGAACATACCGAGTTTATGTTTTAGTAGAAATTAAAATAAACAATATGAAGGACAGTTATTTAGCAGGGTAATAGAATAAAGTGTAACAAGAATAAAGGTAATTGAAATTTTATATAGTATGGCAAGAGAATGATTTATTTGAGGTAATAACATTTGATTAGAAATTTAAATGGTCAGAAGGAGCCTGCCAGGCAGAGATCAGGATCCTAAAAAATTTTTTCAGGCATAAAAACAGCAAATTTAAAGGCCTTGTTATGGGAATTAATTTGAAATTTTAGAGGCCCAGAAAAAAAGGACAGTGTGGCTGAGATATAGGGAAAAAGGAACATAATTGTTGAAGATAAAAATTAAAGAGTTTGGTGCCAGATAATATGATAGAGCCCCAAGCAAAGAAAATGGAATGTGGACTTAATTCTAATGGAAAGAATTTTGAAGGTTCTATATGAAAGGATAATATTATTTGATTTGCACTTTTTAGAATTAAAAATAAATATAATATGAGATGGATGATACAGGCAAGGGGCAGTTCTCCACGCCTACTGTTGCATCCTTCTGGAATGTGATTTCTCTAAATCTCTGTAGACATTCCATATATTCTTCAAAGCTGAGCTCAAATGAAACCTCCTCTATTAAATTTTTTCTATTCAAACCAACATCATCTCTCCTATTGCAATGATTACCAAGTAAGATAGGAACGATGTCAATACCAGTGTTCAGGTGACTGATTGAAGCACTATGATGAGACAACTGCCACAGACCTTAGAATAAAATTGCTGTTCTGAAGTCTCACCCTACTGAGCACATTTTATTTGAGAATTAGGAAGTAATATACTTTTAAAGAAAAGTTTTACTTTTTAATTACAGGACACATACAATATTATATTAGTTTTAGGTATACAAGATAGTAATTAGACATTTATATATTTTTTGAGGTGAACTCCCTGATGGATCTAGTACATATCTGACACCACGCATACATATTACAATATTACTGACTATATTCCTCATGGTATACTTTACAATCTTATAACTATTTTGTAACTTCCAATTTGTACTTCTTAATCCCTTCCCATTTTTTTAAAATTCATTTTTATTGTTAGACTTATTGGGGAGACATCTGTTAGCAAGGATTACATAGGTTTCAGGCATGCAATTCTACAGTGCATTGTCAACATGATGTATAATAAGTTCACCACCTCATGTGACTTCTCTTTCCATCACCTTATATTTAGCTTCTCCCCCTCCTCTCCCACCCCCTCCCTATTTTTAACCCATGCCTCCAAACCACCTCCCTTCTGGCAATCATCAAAATGTTCTGTTATTTATGAGTTTCTTTCTGTTTTGTTTGTTCATTTATTTTGCTTTTTAGATTCGATATATAAGTGAGATCATATTAAGTTTGTCTTTCGCTTTCTAATAAATACACTCTAGGTCAACCCATGTTGTTGCAAGATTTTTGTTAGTTTTATGGTCAAGTGATGGTTTATTGCATATATGTACTACCTCTTATTTTTTCATTAATCCATTGTAGAACTTCACATTGCCTCCATACCTTGGCTACTGTAAGTAATGCTCTAATAAAAATATGAATGCACATGTCCCTTTGAAGTAGTGCTTTGTGTTTGTTCTAATAAATACCTAAAAGTAAGATTACTGAGTCCTTCTTTGTCTCTGGTTATAGCCTTTGTTTTAAAGTCTACTTTGTTGGGTATAACTACTGCTACTCCAGTATTTTTTACTCATTTTATTATTTTATTTATTATTTGTATTTATTAAGTTTATTGTGTTGACATTGGTTAGTAAAATTATATAGGTCTCAAGTATACAGTTCTGTAATACATCATCTATATATTGCATTGTGTGTTCACCAATCAAAGTCAATTCTCCTTCCATCACTATATATTTAACTCCCTCTCACTCCTCTCCCACCTCCCTCCCCACTTACATTTATTAAACTATTGATTGTGTCCATAAGTTTTTGTTTCTTTGTTGCTTTCAGTTTTATATTCCACATATGAATGAAGTTATACAGTTCTTTTTTTTTTTTCTGTCTGGTTTATTTCGCTTAGCATGATGATATCAAGGTTAATCCATTTTATTGCAAATGGTAATATTTTATCTTTTCTTATGGCCAAGTAATATTCCATTGTGTATATGTATCACATCTTTTTTATCTAATCAGGTATCCAAGGACACATTTGTTGTTTCCATGTCTTGGCCATTATGAATAATACTGCAATTAACATTGGGGTATATATATATATTTATGCATAAATGTCTTCAAATTTTTAGAATAGATACCCAGAAATAGGGTTGCTAAGTTGTATGATAATTTTATTCCTAATTTGTCGAGAAACTTTCATACTGTTTTCCATAATGTCTGTACCAATTGACATTCCCACCAGCAGTGCATGAGGGTTCCTTTTCCCCGCAGCCTCTCCAACACTTGTTATAATTTGTATTGTTGTTTGTGGCTATTTTAACAGGTGTGAGGTGATACCTCATAATGGTTTGGATTTTCATTTCCCTAATATTAATAGCTAATGAAGTTAAGCCTATTTTTTTTATATCTGTTGGGTATTTGTAGTCTCTTCGTTGTAAGAGTCTGTTCAGGTCTTCTGCCTGTTTTTCTATTGGGATTGTGTGTTATTTTTTGTTGTTGAGTTCTATGGCTTCTTTATATATTTTGAATATTAACTCATTATCAGAAGTGTTTTCTTTAAATATTTTCTCTCATTTGATTCAGTGCTTCTCTGTTTTGCTAATGGTTTCTACCACTGTTCAGAAACTTTTTACTTTGTTATAGTTCCATTTGTTTACTTTTTATTTTATTTCCCTTGCCTTTAAGGTCAAATTTATTAAATATTCTCTGAACCCAATGTTTGTAAGTTTAGTAGTTATGTTTTCTTCTATGCAATTTATTGTGTAAGTTTTTAATTCATTTTCAGTTAACTATTATATATGTTGACAGGTAATAGTCTAGTTTCATTCTTTTGCCGGTGATTTTCCAATTTTCCCAGTAACATCTATTGAAGAGGCTATCTTTTCTTCATTATATGTTTTGGCTCCTTTGCAAAAAATATTCTGCATATATATGTCATACAGTCTGTCTGGAGAGTATCCAGCCATGTAATGTAAAAAATAAAAGCATTTATTGAAGAAAATACAAGATACAAGAAATATTGTACATAAGACAATGATACCTCAGTTGCCTTCAAAGTAGGCACCATTGTTGATTGCAGCCTGAACATGTTTCACCTTCTTAAGTGTTCTTGCTGCAGGCCTTCCAGAACATGATTCACTTTAACAGATTCTCAACCATCTTTGAAGCATTTGTGCCAAACTTTCATTTGCACAGCACTCATTGCAACATCCCTGTAAGACTTATAAATCATCCAAATAGTTATTGTGGAGACATGTTCAAGGTTAATGCAAAATTTGATGCAGATTCATTGCTCTACTCACGCAGTCATTTTAAATGTGATGGCTATCCAGTACACATTTTCACTCAATGTCATCTAGCTCCCCCACTGACTAGTACAATGAAGTCATCATTGTTCATCAATGGGAATTTCAGTACACACTCCTTGGCTGCCGGGTTACATGGATTTCACACAAACCATTCTTGATATATTGAAAATGGCTGGATTTAATTCAGACAGACCTTGATTACATACATATACACATGCATACATACATACAAATATGTGTGTATGCATACACACATATAAAATACACACACACATATGTGTGTGTTTTATGACTTTATTTCTGGGTTTTCAATTTTTTGTATTGGTCTTTGTGTTTCTCTGCCAATACCATGATGTTTTAATTAATATTTATTTGTAGTATAAATTAAAGTCAGTGAGTGTGATACTTCCAGCCTTGTTTGAGGGTCTTTTGTGTGTGTTTGATTTCATACATAGTTCATGATATTTTTATTTATTGCTTGTAAAAATGCCATTAGGAATTTGATGGGAATTGCATTAAATCTGTACACTGCTGTGGATAATATGGCCATTTTAACAATGTTTATTCTACCACTCCATGAACATGGAATATCTTTAGAATTTTTTTTGTCCTCTTCAGTTATTAAAATAATGTTTTATAGTTTTGAGTGTATAGGTTCTTCACATTTTTGATAAGTTTATTCCTAGGTATATCTTTTTAGTTGCAATTGTAAAAATTATTGTTTATTTTTCTATCTGTAGTTTCATTGTATATAGGAATACAATATAATTTTTACATTTATTTTTGTATCTTGCAAATTTTCTGTATTAATTTATTGTTTTCAACAGTTCATTGATAGTCTTTAAATTTTTTTGCTCCCTTCTTAACTTTTTTTTATTTTATTTTATTATATTTTTATTGTTAGGCTTATTGGGGTGATATTGATTAATAAGAATTCCTTAAGTTCCAGGTGTACAATTGTACAGTTCATTGTTTATGTGTTGCATTATGTGTTCATTATTCAGTGTCATTATACATCATAATGAAGTATGGTTTATTCCGGGGGCTCAATGATGGTTTAACATAGGCAAATCAATCAATGTGATACATCAACAAACAAAATAAAAGTAAAAGCTATATAATTGTATCAATTGATGCAGGTAAAAGCATTTCACAAGATACAACATTCATTTACAAACTAAATACTTATTTAAATGGGTATAGAAAGAAAGTACCTCAACATCATAAAGTATGATAACCCCCCAGCTAATATCATACTTAATTATGAAAAACTGAAACCTTTTCCTCTAAAATCAGAAACAAGACAAGGCTGCTCCCTGTGACCACTATTATTCAACACAGTATTGGAAGTGTCAGCAGTAATTATGCAAGAGAAATATGTAAAAGGCATCCAAATGGGTAATGAAAAAATTAAATTTTCATGTTTTGAAGATGACATGATTCTTCATATAAATACGGTTTGTTATATAGAAAATCATGTCATCTTCAAAATGTGACAATTTAGTTTTTTGCATTTCCAATTTGGATGCCTTTTATATATTTCCCTAGCATGATTACTTTTGCATGCTTACTCTGGCTGAGACTTTCAATATTGTGGTGAACAACAGAGGTCACAGCGGGCAGCCCTGTGTTGTTTCTGATTTTAGAAGGAAATCTTTTAGTGTTTTACAATTAAGTGTGGACATTAGCTAGGAGTTTGTCATACTTTATTATGTTGAGGTACTTTCTTTCTATACCCATTTAAATAAGTATTTAGATTGTAAATGAATGTCGCATCTTGTCAAATGCTTTTTCTGCATCAATTGATATAATTATGTGGTTTTTATTTTTATATTGTTTATTGGTGTATCACATTGATTGATTTGCCTGTGTTAAACCATCATTGAGACCCTGGAATGAACCCCACTTCATCGTGATGTATAGTCTTTTTAATGTATTGTAGCATTTGATGTGCTAGTATTTTGTGTAGGATTTTTGCATCAGTGTTCATCAAAAATATTGGTCTGTAATTTTTGTGTGTATGTGTTTTATCCTTATCAGATTTTGGTGTCAGGATAATGTTGCCCTCATTAAATGAGTTGGAAAGTACTGCCTCTTCAATATATTGGAAGAGCATGAGGAGTACAAGTATTAAATCATTTTTGAATGTTTAGTAGAATTCATTAGTATATCCATCTGGTCTTGATTATTTTCTTTTGGAGAAAGGTTCAGATGATATTTTTAATATTCTTACTATTGGTCAGTCTATTTATATTTTCTGGTTCTTTCTAATTCAGTCTAGGAAGCTTATATATGAGGACAGTCTCGGAAAAAATCCAGCCATAAATGCTTCTATGTGTCATATTACATGACTGGATACTTTCCCGACAACCCTCATATCTCTTAGAAACTTGTCCATTTCTCTTAGGTTGTTGAATTTAATGGCATATAGTCCTTTATATTATTCTTATATGACACTTTGTACTTCTGTTGTACCCATTGTAAGTTCTCTTCTTTCATTTCTAATTTTGTTTGTGTTGTTTCTTTTTTTTTTTCTTACTGACTCTAACCAAAGGTTTGGAAATTTTAGTAATCTTTTCAAAAACCAGACTTTCGTTGCATTTTTACTATTATCTTTTTGTTCTCTATTTCATTTAATTGTGCTCAATTTAAAAAATTTATAATAATGTGCCCAAAGTTTATTAAATATCAATTTAAAGTCTCTCTCTTTCTGTCTCTTTCTTTATTGCCTTTCCTCTAACATTCTTCTCCTCTTCATTAAAAAGATAAAAAAGTTCTATAATTCACTATTTAGAGAATAAACTAAAGGAGGTACACACACTTTAACTAAATGGAGAATTTAATAGACTTTCCTTAATTACATTTATAAAAATTGTTAGAATTTATCTTTTTTTTTCTCTTTATGGTATCTTTGATGATAATAAATTCCAGATATAAATTTTGACTATTTTCAATCTTTATTTTCATACATTATGTTTACTTTTCATATTTTGACCCCTCTCCCTCCTCTACCCAATGATAACCACTTACCCAATGATAAGTGGTTACCCAATGATAACCACTAAATTGTTGTCTGTATCTATGAGTTTTAATTTCCTTATTTCTTTGCCTTGTACCTCTGTTGCTTTCAGATTCATACCCCACATGAGTGAAGTCATATGGTTCTTGATGTTTTTTCTTTTTATTTATTTATTAGGGTGACATTGATTAGTAAAAATTACATAGGTTCCAGTTGTACAATTCTACATTACACCTTCTTTGTATTGTATTATATGTTCATCACCCAGAGTTAGTACTCTTTCCATCATCATATATTTGTGTCCCTGTTCCTTCTCTCTCACACCCCTTCCCCCTTACATTCAGGTAACTACTAAATTATTAATTGTGTCCATAAGTTTTGCTTTTGTGTTAACCATCAAACTAAATTTCTTCATTGCTTTCCCTTATATTACTCACTCACCTATTCCTCCTCCCACCTTAAAGAAGTTCCTTTAACATTCTTTGTAGTACTGGTTTGGTAGTGATGTATTTCTTTAACTTTTCCTCATCTGAGAAGCTCTTTATTTGCCCTTCAATTTTGAATGGTTTACTGGATACATCATTCTTGGTTGTAGATCCTTGGTTTTCATCACATTGTATATTTTCTGGCCTGTAAAGTTTCTGATGAGGTATCAGCTGAGACTCAAATGGGGGTCCCTTTATGAGTTACTACTTGCGTTTCTCTTGCTGTTTTTAGAATCTTCTCTTTAACTGTTGCCATTTTCTTCATGATGTGCCTTGGTGTGTTCTCATTTGTGATCATCTTGTTTGGGATTCTCTGTGCATCCTAGACTTCTATGTCTATTTCCTTCACCAGATTAAGAAAATTTTCAGTTATTATTTCTTCAAATAATTTCTTGATCCTTTCCATTTTCTCTGTTCCTTCTGATACACCTATGATTCTAATATTCTGCAACTTAAAATTGTCCCAGAAGAATCTCAAACCATCCTCCTTTTTCTGCATTTTCATATCTATCTGTTTTAAATGATGCTTTCTGCTGGCTTTTCCTGCACATCACTGTTTTGCACTTCTATTATATCTAGCTTGGTGACTTTTATTTCCTTCTTCATTTCAGTTAATGTGGTCATTATCTCTCTCTGGTCCTTTATAATGGCTTGTAAGTCTTCTTTAATGCTTGCTATCTCTCTGTTGAAATTATCATTCAGTTCCTTAAGCATTTTTTATAATCATTGCTTTGAACTCTATTCCTGATTGTTCATCTGTCCCCATTTCTTTATTTCTCTGGTTTTTCATTTTTGCAGCCTCTCTGGATCCTCCCATTTGCAAATTCTTTGGTGTTCCCTACTGATACTGGGTTGGCAGAGGTCTATGAGGGAGGGGCACTTGTGGCTTTGTTTTCTTTCTGTGGTCCCAGGAGTTCTCCAAGGACATTGGGTTTGATTGCACCTTTGTATTCTTACTTTGTCCTATGGGCAGATTCTGCCTTGAGCCTTGGGGTCAATCCTGTATGCTGGTCTTTCAGATCATCCTGGGTGTGGGCCAAAAATAGTGTGCATGAAGCCCTCTCTCTTCTTCTTCCCTGCTGGAGTATTTGCACTGCAGCTCTTCACCACCCAGTCATATACCCTCCCTGAGAAACAGAGTGAAGTCTGGCTGTTGCATTTTGCGGTCCGGTCTGCAGCCCCTGGGGCCAAAGTGAGGTGATTACGGTATCTCATTCCCTGCGTGTGAGCCTCCTTTTCTCTTTCCTGTGGACCTAGTGAGGACTGGAGCGCTCTCCTGCCACCTTCTTCCTCCTATCTCCCCCAGTGATAGAGTTCCAAGTAAGGACCCATGCATGTGGCTATGTTCCCACTCTTCTTTTTATTTCTCCTTTGTTTAACTCTCTGCCCACTGCAACTACCTTAATACAATGAGGGGTTTCTTAGTTGTGATTGTGCATTCTGTAGAGGGTTCTTGATTGAGGTATAGGTGTTTTATTAGTTGTAATCTCCAGAGGAGTTTTTTGAAGGTCTCTCTCATGCCGCCATTTTGTTGCCAGTTCCTGTTTTTTCTGTCATAATTTTTCCCTTTATTTTTTATTTTAATTATTTGTGTCTTTTCTTTTTATACCTTAGTGATCTTAGCCAAAGGTTTGTCAATTGTATTAATCTTTCCAAATAACCAGTTCTTTGTCACATTAACTTTTTATTGTCTTTTTGTTCCCTATTTAATTTAGATCTACTCCAGTTTTTATTATGTCCTTACTTCTGATGACTTTGAATTTTATATTTTCTTTCTTTTTGTAATTCTTTAAGATGCAATGTTAAGTTGTTTATTTGGAATTTTTCTTGTTTTTTTCAGATAGGCTTGTAATTTTATAAATTTCCCTCAATGTTTTTGCAGCATCCCAATTATTTTTATGTGATACATTTATTTTTCATTTATTTCTATGCATTTTAAATCTCTCTCTTTATTTCTACTTTAACCCAGTCATTTTTTAGTAGCATGCTATTAGTCTCCCCATATTTGTGGTTTCTTCCACTTTTTTTGTAGTTCATCTGCAATTTCAAAGCATTTTTGTGAGATAATATGCTTGGTATAATTTAATCTTCTTAAACATGCTGAGGCTACTTTTGTGTCCCAACATATAGTCTATTGTTGACAATGTTCTATGTGCACTAGAAAAGAATGTGTAGTGTGGTGTTCTAGGAGGAAGTGCTTTGTAAATGTCATTTATGACCATTTGGTTTAATGTGCCTTTTAAGGCTATTTCTATTGATTTTCTTTTTGGATGCTCTATCCATAGCTGTCAATGGCATAATTAGGTTCCCTACTGTAATTATGTTTGTGTCAGTTTCTCCATTTAGTTCTGTTAGTAGTTGCTTTGTATATTTTGGTGCTCCATGATTAGGGACATATATAGTGATGTGTCATGTCTTCTGTATTGTCCTCTTTATCATTATAAAAGGTCCATCTTTATCTCTTGTTATCTTTTTTTTATCTTGTAGTCTGTTTTGTCAGACATAAGTATGACTAAACCCACTTTTCTCTGGATACCATCTGTTTAAAGTATCACTTTCACATTTTCACTTTGAGTGTGTATTTGTCCTTGTAGCTGAGATGTGACTCTTGGGTACAGCATGGATTTTGTTTTGTTTTGGTTTTTTATCCAGTCTGATACTCTGTGCTTTTTCTGTTGATGAGTTCAGTCCATTTACCTTTAAGGTGATTATTGATATATAATGATTTTCTATTCCCATTTTATCATTTGTTTTCTGGTAGCTTGGCTTCTCCACTGTTTCATTGACTTTGAGTTTCTGTTATTTTAGTGTGTTGATATACTATAATTTTTCCTGTTTTTCTTTAATTGCTATGTGTCTAATTCTACATTTTGTTGAGTTGCCACCCATAATTTGTAAAAGAGAAAGTTTCATTTATAAAGTAGTTTTTTTTTCTTTCTCAAGCATGGATTTTATCTCCATTCACCTTTCCAAATTCAGACATTTACTCCTTCCCCTTTTATGTTCTTTTTCACAAATTATTCCTATTTATGGTGTGATTATATTTCTTCTCTTCTTTTATGTTTCTATCTTATTTAATTTTTATATTATGTTTAAGTGTATAGTGTCTTATTTTGTGTAGGGTTTACCGTTTTCTGCTTCTGTCTGTTAGTAAACTTGCTTCATATTTTGTAACCTTTGGACTTATTGTTTCAGGTTCCATAGACTTCTTCAGTATTTTCAGTCAAGCAGTCCTTGTGGTGGAAAATTTCCTTAGTTTCTTTATATGTAAAAAAATGCCTTTATTCCTCTTTCATATCTAAGGAATAACTTTGCTAGGTATATTATTTCTGACTAGTACAATTTATCTTTCAATAGTTTGTATATTTGATTTCACTCTCTGCTGGCTTGTAGAGTTTCTGCTAAAATATCTAATGGTAACCTAATGAACTTTCCTTTGTAGGCAACACTCTTCTTTTTTTCTGGCTACCTTGAGAATTTTTTCTTTGTCATTAATTTTTGACATCTGCAATTTAATGTGCCTTGGAGATGGCTTGTTAAGATTGAGGTAATTCAATGTTCTGTTTGCTTTTTGGATTTGAGGATGCAGTTTTTCTTTTTTCATATGTTTGGGAAGTTCTTATTGATTATTTATTGATTATTTGTTTAAATAGTCTCTCTGTGCCCTTCTCCCTCTGTTCTCCTTTTGGTATACCCATTGTATTTACATTGCTCTTTCTGATGGAGTCAGATATTTCTTGTAGTGTTCTTTCATTTATTTTAACTCTCAATTTTTTCTCTTTTCCCATCTGCCTAATTTCTATCTTCAGTATTACTAATTTTTTCTTGATCTGCTTAGCTTTATTTCCTAAGCTGACTATTTTATTTTTCATCAGTTTTATAGACTTTTTCATCTCCAAAAGTTATATTTGTTTTTAAAATATTTTTAGTCAAATATTCTTTTTGCTTGTTTATTTTATTTCTGACTTCATTAAATTGCCTATCTGCATTTTCTTTAATCTTATTGAGTTATTTCAGAACAACAATCTTGAATTCTCTGTCATTTAAGTCACATATTTTTATGTCTTTAAGTTCATTTTCTGAAAAAAAAACATTTTTTTAGAGGTGCCTTGTTACCTTGGTTATTTATAACAACATTTGAATTATTTGTTCTTCTAATCATTGACAGAAGTTGATGGTGCAGAAGTTTGATAGTAAGAGAACTTTCTTTTGCTTTCCAGTAGGTGGTGTTTGAGCATTTTTTTTTCTTGAGCTGCAGAATTTTATTTTCTTCTGTGCACTTTTGGCTTCTTGTGTGGCAGATTTCCTGGGCAGCTGTGCTTTGTTTCTGTGACCAGGTCACCTTCATCCTATGGCACCACCCACATGGGAGGATGCAGTGAAGATAGCATTCTGACCCTCTGAATGCTAAATGCTGCCCTCAAGCCAGATGCAGAGCTTGTGTTTCTCAGTAGCCAGGGGTGCTCCTGCAGGAATCAGCTGTGAATGGTGGGGGTAGGATTGGATAGACAGCAAGTGTGTTTGTGGTTCAGAGCAATGGCCTCTGCCAGAAAATAGCTGACTGACTATAGCTATTTTCCTGTCACCACAATTAGCTTCAAAATGTTTCTGTCTCTTAGAAACTGTCTCAACACTCCTCAAAATTGTAGTATTTTGTTATTTAATTTTAGATTGCTACTATTTTTTTCCTGGTGCCAGCAGAAAATTTAAAAAATGTAGAGGAGGTAGCCTTTGTGATGGTGGATGAGGCCGCCAGGCTCCATGGGTTTTTTATCTGCCTGGCAGTGAAGGCAATGAGGGCTATCATAGTTCTATATCCAGTATTTGTCTGGAGGTCTCTACCCCAATCACTGGGTTCAGCTGTATTATATACTGATCCATCAGGCAGGATTGCTGGGTCCACAAAATGTGCATGTGTATTCTCAATCCTCCCCTCTCTCCAGACCACAGTAAAATCTGTACTGTGCTCTTGCACCCAGCTTTGTGTTTCACCCTTTGTTTCTCCTCTTTACCCCAATTTGCCCACCTTCAGATGCTTTGATAATGCAGATCTCTAAATGTGTTTTTGTGTTGTATAGCAAATCTTTTTGTTAAATTTTAGCTGTTCAATTTGTTGTAAATTCGAGAGGTGATTTCAAAAAGACGTTCATTATTACACCGCCATTTTTCTGATGTCCTGCAAGTATGTTTTTCTTTCTATTTTTATGAAATATCTGTTTTTATCTCTTTATTTTCAGCCAGTGTGTTTCTTTTAATCTAAAGTCAGTCTTTTGTAAGCAGCATATGTACAGATCTTCTTTTCTTATTTATTCAGCTGCTCTGTGTCTTTTGATTAAAGTTTTTAATTTATTACAATTAAAGTAGTTATTGATAAATATGTAGTTATGGCCATTTTATTACTTATATTTTTGATAATTTTTTTCTTTTTATAAAAGTTCTTTTAACTTTTCTTACAGTACTGGCTTGTTGGTGATAAATTCTTTTACCTTTCTTTTGTCTGGGAAGCTTTTTATATGTCTTTCAATTCTAAATGACAGAATTGCTGTATAGAGTAATCTTGATTGTAGGTCCTTGCTTTTCATCACTTTGAATATTTTGTGTTAATATCTTCTTTCCTGAAAAGTTTCCCTTGGAAAATCAGCTGACAGTCTTATGCTTATTTTCTTGTAAGTAAGTAACTGCTTTTCTCTTGTGCTTTGAAGGCTGTCTTTGACTTTAAACTTTGTCATTTTAATTATGATGTCTCAGTGTGGGCCTCTTTGTGTTCATCTTATTTCATACTCTCTGCACTTTCTGAGCTTGTATGATCATTTTCTTCACTGGGTTAGGTAAGATTTTTATCATTATTTCTTTCAATAGGTTTTTAATTTCTTGCTCTCTCTTTTCTCCTTCTGCTACTGCTTTGATGCAAATATTGGTACACTTGTCCCAGAGGTCCCTTAAATTGTCCTCACTTTTTGGATTATTATCTCTTTTTGCTATTCTAATGGGATGTTTTCTGGTACCTTATCTTCTAAATCACTTATTTGATTCTCTGCTTAATCTAATCTAATATCGATTCCCTCTAATATAATGTTTATTTCATATATTGTATTCCTTATTTCTGACTGGTTAATTTTTATGTTTTGTTTTTCTCTACTTTTGTTTTTTTATCAATTTGTTGAAGTTCTCACTGAGGTTATTGTGCATCTTCAAAACCAATGTTTTGAACTTTACAATAGATTGGTTGTCTTCATTTTATTATTCTTTTTCTGGAGATTTTTTCTTTCTGTTTTTTTTTCTTTGTTTGTTTGTTTTGTTTTTATTTGGAACATGTTTCTTTGTATCCCCATTTTAGCTGCTACCCAGTTTTTGTTTCTGTCTTTTGGGTATGACTGCTATGTCTCCTGGTCTTAGTAGAATTGCATTTTGTAGTAGGTGTTCTGTAAGGCACAGTGGCACATTAGCACTGTTCACTGAACCAGGTACTCCAGGTATGTCCCCTGTGTGAGTTGTGTGCACCTTCCTATTATAGTTGAGCCTTGGTTGCTATTTGAACATCATTGGGAGTGATCAACCATCAGCCTGAATGAATGTAAAGAATGGCTATGAATACAATAGAGGTGACATTGTGCAGGTGTTGACTCTGTGAAGCCAGATTGACTTTAGGAGGCCTCTGGTAACTGTCTAATTTGCCCTTTGGACGTGTCATTCACAGAAACAGCAGGTTGGTGCTCCTGCTCAGTCTAAAGCTGGCTATTGGGTGTACTTGCCCTGGAGTCTTCTTGGAAGGGGCGCTGCCATAGGCCAAATTCAGCTTTAGTTTGTGCCCTGTTTGGAGCTACCTGGAATAAACCACAAAAGTATTCACAGATTGCTACCAGTTTCATTGCCCTTTGGGATATATGCAGGTCTTGAACTGTGGTCTGTTTCTGCTAGTACTAGACTTGGTGCTACTCAGCCAGCTATATGGTACAAACTGAGTCAAGATCCTACTTCTTTGGAGTTTACAAGACTCTGAAAGAATTTAGGAAACTCCACAGTATAATCCATGATAGGCCATTTGTATGTAACAACCACTAAAAGTGACATGGGTGGGCTGGCAATTTGGGTGGGGTAGTGTGCCAGGGAATCACCAGGGCAGGGTGAACAGTGTTAGCAATGTTGATGGAGATTTAGGTAGGAAGCCACTCGAGTCTACATACTGAAAGGTTGGCCTGTTCAACAAAGGGACAGTTGCTTCTGCCAGCAATTCTGTCCGGAAGAAATTGCCCCTCCATCCTTCACCATGAAACTGGACTATTCTTTCCTTTAAATATATTTCAAATGCCATCTGAGCTGCTGCTGCAGCACTGGCACTCAGACCAAGTGAGTTCATCAGTGAGTAAGACTGTGTTTAAGCTTTTTAACAGATATGCCTGGGACTCCAACTGCCCTCGGTCTCACTCAGTTACTATCTCCTCTGGTTTTCATAGCCAGAATTGTGTGAATTTCTCTCCCTGGGACTGAAACATTGAGGTGGAGAGATTTGTTTGGGCAGATACTTTTTGCTGTTTAGGAGGCATCCCTGCAGCTGAGCTATCTTTCCCACTTTTTAACCACAGCATGTGCCTGTGGGAGCAGCCTGTTCTACACTTCTGCCCTTCCTACCAGTCTGGATGTGGTATCTTTTTAATATACTTATTTATAGAACTTCTATCAGCTTGACTTCCAGTGATTCTCAATAACAATAATTTTATAGTTTAGTTGTAATTTTGATGTGGTCATGAGTTGGGGCAAATATATCATTTATTTATTCCACCATTTTAGCTAGAATCCCTCTCGGGTCATATAGTTTTGAAGTTTACTTATTAATTTCAAAAGACTCTGGGGCAAAGAGAAATTTAAAGGACATAGTCTATTTTCCTTGATAGTGCATGTGGTATGCATAACTAATATAATGTTTCTCAGGGTTTCTCTGCTTGAACAATCTGTGGACAACCTAGGTAATATTTAGCTTTTTGTTCCTCTAAATATAAATTGCTTGGCCCACTGCCAAAGCTACTGAATTAGATTATCACAGAGTATGGCCCAAAAATTTGGCCTATTTTCATTGATGTTTGACTATGTTGTTTCAGTATGTTGTTCATAATGAGCCACTAGAAAAGTGTGTATTTAAAGACACTGATAATATACCAAGAGAGAATACAAGATCTGTAAATTAAGTTCATGAACTTGCCACTGTGCGCTTATGTTAGCATCATTGTATGAACAACTCGTTAAGGTTTCCTAACCTTGGCATATCTGTATCTAACAGCTGTGTTCATATCAATGTGTGGTGGTGTCTTGCTGAGTGCCATTCATTGCTGTTGCTTTTTGTGTGTGACATTGTGAGAATGTGAGAGCTTGAAGTAGAGCAATGAACAAACTTTAAATTTTTTGTTAAATTTGGCAGGAATGCAAGTGAAATCAGGGACTTGTACATCCAAGTTTAAGAGAATAATGCCATAAAAAATAGCAGTGTACAAATGGATTAAAAGTTTTTCTGAGGGAAGAGAAAAATGTCACTGATGAAGGGAGGACAGGGCAACCAGCAGGTTGCAGAACTAATGAAAACATTGCAAGAATTCAGCAAATTGTGCATCAAAACCAATGTCTGACTGTGAGAAGCACAGCAAACCAAACAAGCATTGATAGAGAAATGATTAGAAAAATCTTAACTGAAAATCTTGGCATGAAAAAGATGTGTGCAAAAATGGTCCTGCAGGAGTTCACTGATGAACAAAAGCAAATGAGAGTTGAGGTTTGCCAAGATCTTCTGGAGATGTAAGACCATGTTTTGGGCCATGTTATCACTGGTGATGAAATATGGGTACACCAATAGGGCCCTGAAAAATGTGTCAGAGTGCACAATGGAAGTAGACCAATTTACCATGACCAAAAATTTCCTTCAGTCTAAATCAATAGGCAAAATTATGCTGCTAACATTATTTGATATCACAGGGATTGTTCAGTAAAAACTTGTACCAAATAAACTGTCTACAAATTTACTATTTAGAAGTGCTAAAAAGGCTGTGTGGAAAAGTTAGATGAAAATCACCTGAAATTTTCACCAACAATTTAAACAAATAACTGTATTAGAAGACCCTCCCTACTCACCTGATATAGACCCCAATAATATTTCACTTTACTTGAAAATAAAGGAAATATTGAAAGAAAGACATTTTGATGAGAGTCAGGGCATTAAACGTAAACAGTTCTAATGGCCATTCCAAAAAGAGTTCCAAAATTGCTTTCAAGGGTAGAGTAAGCACTGATGTTGGTGCATAAGTTCCCAACGGGAGTGCTTCAAAGGTGACTGCAGTGATATTCAGCAATGAAGTATATAGCACTTTTTCTAAGATAATTTCACAAAATTAATTGTCAGACCTTTTGTGTAGAGCCAAATCTAAAATTGGGAGGAGACATGAGGGGTGGGTTTTGACTTTAGGGTTATGTTTTCTCTCAAGGCAGTTTCCAATTATGAAATGAAAGGTAGCATATTGACGCTGAGAAACTAAGATTATCCTGTCATCTTATAAGGCTGATAGGACAGCCATTGGAATTCAGGTCCTGCAAATAACTCTTGTTGAATGTTACAGGTTTTCAGTTGGTATCTTCATATGACTATACTCTCATAGTAAGGGTGAAGTAGAAGCAGACAAAGCCTCAAATGGCTGAATTCCAGCTTTGAATCACTTTTAAGCCTCTAGCCAAATTATATTTCAGAAACAAACAAAAATTACCTCTAGAGAAATATAACATAATTGAGAATTTGAATAGATTTATAATTATTTTTACATAAAAAGTGATATTAAATAAAAAATAACCAATCATACTAAATGACAAGGATTATCCAAAAACTAAAAAAAAATAAAATAAAATAAATTGAAACAAACTCAATGGAGGTTCTGGTATTAAATATATCATACAGAAAACAAAACTAACATTAATAGTTTTATGGATTTAAACAACAAGATGAAAAATTGAAATAGAGAACTTGAAATTATATAATAAAATGAAAATTGTAGAATTGAAAAACAAAATTATTAATATTATGAAATCAATTCATGGATTTAAAAAGCAAATTAGACAACACAGAAAAAATAATTAGCAAGATGGAAGTTATGAAAGTGAATAATATATAAATCTGATCAAAGTATAAATAGACAAAATGCTGGACAATATAGAATGGACTTCAACAGATATAGTGTATATAAAGAAATTGCCTAATAAATGATGATTCTAATTCCAGAGAAAGAGAAATACAATAGGAGAGAAGTGATATCTGAAGAAATTACAGCTGATATTGTCAAAACTGATGAGATATATGAAGGTACAGATTTAAGAGGCCACAAATTCAAGTTATTTAAGCAAGATAAATACAAAGAAAACTACATTTAAAATATATATATCAGTGTAAAGATGACAAAAATCATTTAAAAAGCCATAAAATATATTTTAAAAGACAAAAGAGCATACTACTAACCAAAATTCTATAATCACTGAAAATAGTATTCAAAAATAATGACAGAAGAGAACAATATGGAAAAGAGAGAAAACAGTAAGTTTATAGTGGGAAAACCCTGGCAAAAACTACTTCAGCCAAATAAACAAGGTTAATATGAACAGTGAGAAGTTACTTTACCTTTGTGTTATTTTTCTCCACACCCATCATTTAAGACTAATGATAAGAAAAATATCAGACAAATTTCAAATGAGGGACAATCTCCAAAATACCTCATCAATACTGTTCAAAATTGTCAATATCATGAAAACACAGAAGAAAAGATTCCGGTACAAAGAAAACAAAAATCTGAATAAGTAATAAAAGAAATATGATAATATATTAACTTTAATAATAATCATAATAATGTGTCAATATTGTTTCATGATTGCAACAAATGTGTCATACTACTATAACTTGTTAGTAATAATAAAAGTTGATATGAGATACATGAGTATTTTCTATACTATTTTAAAAGTTTTTCTGTAAATTTAAAACTCTTCTAAATTATAAGATAATTAAAACAAATAATAAAAGAATAAACATTTCAATACTTAAAGTATCAAATATTCTAATACTTAAGAAGTTGAGACAAATAATCACCAGCATACCTACATTAATGGAGATAAAGTTAAGAAAGAAGAGCAAAAGAAACATTAAATATATGGGCAAATCAAAAGGAGTATTGACTATGCAAAACCATAATAATGTCCTTTGGAATTTACAATATATATGGCATTAAAATATGAAATTGTAATAACACAATGTTGGAAGTAATAGATGCAGTTAAAGTAACCTCAGAGAATTGTTTTGTCTAAGAAATTAGAAAAAATATTAATAAATTGAATCTTTAATTAGTCAAAGATACATGTTATATTTTCTATTCTAGCAACAATAAGAATAATCATATATATATATATATATATATATATATATATATATATATATATGGCTAGTAGGCTAATGATATAGTAATGAAATATTTAAAATATACTTAATGTAAAATAAGGCAATAAAATAGAGGCAAGGGATTATAAAATATGTAGGACAAATTAAAAATTTAAAAACAACTAGTTAGAAAGTATACTTAAAACTAAATAGACATATAATTTTATTAAATATAAATGTCATAAATCCTATAATAAAATACAGATTATCAAACTTGATTAAAAACAACTATATGCTGCTTGCAAGATATATAAATAGAAAAATTCAGCAGAGTTGAGAGGTAAAGACAGAATTATTGAAAGATAGAAAAGATATATTATGCTTGCATTAAACAAAAAAAGCTAGTGTACTTTCCAACCAGAATAAGTAGGCTTCAAAATAAGATTCATGACTGATGATACAGATACTATACTTTAATGAAGCATTCCATCAAAAAATATAATAATTTATAATCTGTATGCACCTAAGAGTATAGCATCAAAATATGAGGGCTGTCCAGATAGTATCCATCCATGTAATATGAAAACTAGAGGCATTTGTGGCTGGATGTGTTCTGGACAGCTCTCTTCATATGTCAAACACAAATTGATAGAATTCAAAGGAAATACAGAGAAGAGAGATAACAAAATATTGGCACGAGAGGGACTTCTGAAAAACTCCCCTAAAAATCACAACAAATAAAACATCTACAATTCAACTAACGATTCCCTACACAACACACAGACACAGCTAAGAGACCTACTCATTGCATCAAAGTATCTGCAGGTGTGCAAAGAGGGGCAATTGGAAAGAAAAAAAAAGTGCAGAGACTCGGGCCACACAAAGATTCCTGCTTGGATCTGCACTGGAGTAGGGAGAAAATAGAAGGCAGTGGGTGAGCATTCCATACCCCACTCAGTCAGCCAGACAAGGAAAAGGAGGTTTAGAGGTGGGGGCCTTAAGACATTGCAACCATACCTCACTTTGGTCCCAAAGAGGTGCACAACATGTGCTGCATGACTCAGCAACCCAACTTCATTTTGGTTCTGAGAGGAGGAGGAGGGTTGAGGACGGTGAGAAGCGACAGCATGACCTCGTTCTGATCAGGGAAAAAGAAGGAAAGAGGAGGTTGCAAACCCTCTTCTCTGCCCACAACGAGGCCTGTCTGTAGGACCAGTGTTCAAGACAGCTGATCCCAAAACACAAGGCAGAGACTGTTGGAAAAACTGAATACAGAAAAGTAAAAGTTGGCACTGTCTGCGCGGCTACTCCCAGTAACAGGTAGGGAACAAAGACAAGAGTCATCTTCCCTCACCTTCTCATGTCATCAGCAGTGAGCTTCAGAAGAAACCACACCAGTGAGTATTGTGGTAAAGAGCAAAATATCTACAAACAGAGAGAATGCCAGAATGAGGAAACAAAGAAATGCATCTAAAAAGAATGAACAACAGAAAACCCCAGAATATAAGCAGGAGCCAAACAACCTATCAAAAAGACAGAGCTGAATACCATGGTAATAATGATGCTTAAGTAACTTAATAAAAATTTCAACAAAGAACTAGGAAACATAGAAAAGGACATAGAGACAATAAATAAGGACCAGACAGAGATAAAGATTACAATAAAGGAAATAAATAATGGAAAATAAGGGATTTCCAGACTAAATGAAGCAGAGGTGCAAATCAGTGATTTGAAAGACAAGGTAACAGAAAACATCCAATTGGAACAACAAGAAAAAAGAGTCCAAAAATACTACGCTATGCTAAGACTCCTCTGGGACAACATCCAGAATAACAAAATTCACACCATAGGGTTACCAGAAGCAGCAGTTAGACAGCAAGGTATAGAGAAGTTATTTCAAGAAATAACAACTGAAAATTTTTCTAACCTGGAGAAGGAAATACACAGACATACAAGCCCAGAAAACAGAGAGTTCCAAACAAGATGAACTCAAACAGGACCACACCAAGATACATCATAATTAAACTGGCTAAAGTTAAAGAAAAATTCTAAAGCAGCAAGATAAATGCAAGTAATAACTTATAAGGGGACACCCATTTGACTCTCAGCTGATTTGTCATCCGAAATTTTGCAGGCCAGAAGGGACTGACAGAAAATATTCAAGGTGATAAAAGCCAAAGATCTACAACCAAAATTAATGTATCCAGCAAGGTTAGCATTAAAAATTGAAAGACAGATAAAGCACTTCCTAGATAAGCAGAAACTGTAAGAGTTCATCACCATAGAACCAATACTACAAGGACTGTTAGAGAAACCTTTTTAAGATAGGAAAAATAAAAAAAAAATTATAAATGATTAAATGATAATGACTAAATGTCTATCAATAGTTGCTTTTAAATTGTACAGATTGAAGGTTTAAATATAAGAAACATGAAGGGTATGGCACTGAGTGGAGCAACAAACAGAGGAAGACAGATGCAAATTCATTTCTCTTATAGGTGAAATCCAAAGAAGAAAATAAAAAAAACAGAACACATTCATATATATAGAGAACATTTGGGTTGTTGCCAGATGGGAGGAGGGATGGGGGAGTAGGTGAAATAAGGGGAAGGGATTGGGAAGTTCAGCTTGGTGGTCACAAAGTAATACTTATGAGGATGCAGAGTATAGCCTAAGAATATAGTCAATAATGTTGCAGTGACTATGTGTGATGTTAGATGAGTATGGAATTTGTGGGGTGATGAGAGGAGGAGAGAATGAAGAAAGGGAAAGCAATCAAGAAGTACAAGTTCATAGTCAATAGTCACAGGGATGTAAAATGCATCATAGGGCATAGAATCAATAACATTGTAATAACTATGTATGGTATCAGATGGGAACCAGATATATTGGAATGAGGATTTGGTAAGGTATATAAAGGTCACATCACTATGCTGTATACCTGAAGCCAATATAACATTGTATGTCAAATGTAATTGGAGAAAATAAATAAATGACATATAGAAACCAAGTTAGATTTATTCTAGAAATACAAGGCTGGTTTAATTTTCAAATGAAAATAATTGCAATTCAATACATGAGCAAAATGAATAAAAATATAAACTCAAATGAAATAAAGTATTCACTAAAATTCAGCACTCATTCATAATTTTTAAAAGTAACTCTTAGCAAATTAATAATATAAAGTAATATCTTTAGTCTAATAAAGGACTTACAACAAACATAATACTTTAAGGTGAAACACTGAAATTTTTTTTCCCTGAGATCAGCAATCATATAAAAATATCCTCAAACAAAACAAAGCAAAAGAAAACAAAACAAAACAAAACAAAAAAACCAAAAGAATATCCTCCATCATGGCTAGTACTCAGGACTGTACTCAAGATAATCATTGAAGCAACAACTCAAGGGGAAAAAACAACTAAAAGTTTTAAAACCGGAAAAAAGAAATAAATACCTCAAGAGTTTTATATGACAGAATTGCATATATAGAAAATATAAAAGTATTGAAAAGAAAAATATGAAAATTAATAACTATTATGATGGCTAGGTATGATTCATATACAAAGATATATTATATTTCTATATAGTATCAACAAATAAAAAGAATATAAAATTGTAAAAGTAAGATTTACAGTAGCAATAATAACAAAAATATCACAAACACCTAGGAATAAATTTAATGAAAATATATTATAAACAGTAAAAACTTTGAATTATTATTGGTAGAAATTAAGGAAGACTAAAATAATGTAAAAATACACTGAGCTCATGGACTTGGAGATCAATATTTTAAAGTTGATTTTCTCAAATTGATCTATCTATAGATTTATTATAATTCCAATTAAAATCCTAGTGTTCTGGTGGAAATTAGCAACATAATTCTAACACTTAAATGGAAATACAAGGAACCAAAAATGGTCAAGGAAATCTTGAAAAAAAAATACAATGTAAGTACATTACCAGATAACTTACTACAAAGCCACAATAATTAAGACAGTGAGGTATTGGTACAGAGAAATCAATTGAACATAACATGAAGTCCACATACACACCAACACATATGTGGATACTTGATTAATGACAAATGTGACACTGGAAAGCAATGGGAAAATAAAGTTTTGGATCATTTAGATATCCAGAGGGAAAAAGTGAGACTTAACACCACACACTATGCACAAAAATCATTTCAAGAGGGATTTATAGACCAATGTGTTAAAGATGAAACAACAAAACTTGGAAAAGTAACATAGGGCAAGAATTTCAGTATCTTGGGGTACAGAAATACTTCTAACCTGAAGGAAAATAAAATGAATGAGAGATTATTAAAATTATTAACTTCTGTTCAAAAGGTGACACCCTTAAGCAAGTGAATATAAAAACCACCAAATGGCTTTTGCAACATATAACTGATAAAGGGAGTATATCTGGAATAAAAATATTATCAACATAATGTTAAATGAAATAATTCATATTAAAAATGTACAATCCAAATGATTCACATTTTATAAAATTTGAACTATGCAAATTTGATCATTGGATTTAGAATTAAAGGTAATAGTTACCTTTAGGGAAGTGACTAGGCATAATGAATATAAGAAGTAAAGGGACCACTGTGAACAGCACTGCAATGAACATTGGGGTACATAAGTCTTTGCGGACAAAGGTTTTCAAGTTCTTTGGGTAGATCCCCAGAAGGGGGATTGCTGGGTCAAATGGTAGCTCCATTCCCAATTTTCTGAGGAACCTCCACACTGCCTTCCACAGTGGTTGTACCAGTTTGCACTCCCACCAGCAGTGTACCAGAGT
>PVJL010002628.1:0-87327 GCA_004026885.1 Lyroderma lyra
GGGCAGGACAGGGCAGGGCAGGGAAGGGACCAGAGAAGGGCAGGGCAGGGCAGGGAAGGGGAGGGAAAGCAGTCTGGTAGCCTTGAATATAAACATGGCCAATTGTTACACACATGTACCCACACCTCACCTCAAAGTCCCCAAAATAATGCTGCTCCTACCAAGATCCACCAAAAACCAAAAACTTGACATCAATAAGGGATTCATATCTATGTTATATGAAAGAACTCCTAAAACTCAACAACAAAAAACACAAACAACCCAATTAAAAAATGGGCAAAGGGCTTGAACAGACATTTCTCTAAAGCAGATATACAGACGGCCAATAAGCACCTGAAAAGATGCTCAACATCACTAGTCATCAGGGAAATGCAAGTCAAAACCACAATGAGATACCACCTCACACCCATTAGGATGGTTGTTACCAAAAACAAAACAAAACAAAACAAAAAACAACCCCCCCCCCAAAAAAAAATAACTATTGGCAAGGGTGTGGAGAAACTGGAACCCTGTGCACTGCTGGTAGAAATGTAAAATGGTGCAGCCGTTAAGAAAAACAGTATGACAAGCTCTCAGAAAATTAAAAATTGAAGTGCCATATGACCCAGCAGTCCAGCCTGGGTCTATACCCTAAAGAACTGAAAACAGGGATACAAAAAGGTGTTTGTTTCCTGTCAGCATTATTCACATAGTCAAGGCTTTATTCACAATAGCCAAAAAAATGGAAGCAATCCAAGTATCTATTGACAAATGAATAAACAAAATGTATTTGCATGTGTGGTGTGTGTGTGGGGTATTCACACACACACACACACCACACACACACAATGGAATATTTTTCAGCCTTCAAAAAGGAAATACATTCTGACACATGCTATAATATAGATGAACCTTGAACTCATTATGCTAAGTGTCATACAGTATCACAAAAAAACACATACTGTATTATTCCACTTACATGAGGTCTCTAGATTAGTCAAATTCATAGAGACAGAAAGCAGAATGGTGGTTGCCAGGGGTTGGGGGACAGAGTTTCAGTTTTGCAAGATGAAAAAAGTTCTGGAGATGGATAGTGGCAACAGCTGAACAACAATGTAAATGAATGTTCTTAATGCCACTGGACTATACACTTTAAAAGGTTAAGATGGTAAATTATATGTTACATATATTTTATCATTGTTTTTAAAAATAAATAATCATTTCTTTAAACTCACCATCATTGGAAAGACAATAGCGGCTGGAGAGGCCTTGATGACCCAGAGCAGGACAAGGCAGGTCAGCTGGATGAGGGTGAAGAGGTGCACTTTGCGCAGCGGCACGTGCCGAAGATAGATGAAATCTGGCTGGTGCTTTGCAGGCATCCCAAAGAGCTTCAGACGATCAAAGAACTGAAAGGAGGGGACTGGCATTTATTATCAGGTTTCTCTGAGTCCGAAGCCTTCTTAGGCCCATTTGTGTCTCTTCCATCACCTGCTCTGAAAGGTAGGTGATACCATTTCCACTGGACAGAGATGGAAACAGTCTCGGAGAGATCATGAGGTAATGTGGCCAATGCTGGTAAGTGACAGAGCCCAAATTCAAATGCATCTTTTTAAATTCTAGGTTCAAATTTCTTTCTCCTACCCCACACTTTCTCAGGGAGTGTTGAAAACAAAATAAGGCAATTGCATCTTTCTCCTTATTATCAAAACTAAATCTCTCTCTGGTTATTGGAAGAGTTTGGAGATTCTCATTATTGTTTATAGTAAAAACATAAAATGAAACCTCATAAGATTCTGGATATAAAAAATATGACCATCTTTATATTATAAAATGGAAAACAGAGACCTAAAGAGATGAAATAACCTGCCCAAAGTCACATTAGAGCTCAGTGTGTAAGAACAACCACTAAACATTTCATAAAAACGAAGGAACCAGCCACCAACAGAAGTAGCTAAGTCATCCTATCACCTGGGGGTACCCCAAATAACCAGCACCACCCATGCTCCTGAGGATTCAGGGAAGCAAATTGACAGATGGAAAAAGGCAAGAGCAGGAGAGGAAGCAGCATCTGCTTACCTGAAGCAGCTCCACTACACCCCAGTTTCTTCCCCAATACACCTCCAGTTAAACCCCTTCTCTCACACTTCAGCCTGGCACTACAACTCACATTGTCCCTGTGTGGAAGCCAGCTTAGTATTAATCCTGACCAAGCTTTCATACCTCAGTTTACCAGCATCTGACAAAGCACCTAGTGTTTAATGTTGCCTAATAATTGTCTGTAGAATAATTAACAAATGACTGGAGTCATGACATCAAGCCAGGTCACCCTGTAAGTCTCTGTACCCTTATGCCAACATGACTGCATTTTGCCCAGTGTGCAAAGAAATATTTAAAACATCTTAACCAGCAAATCCAGAACATGGTTTCTCAAGAACTGGTTTGTGCTTCCCGAGGGGAGCTGTCACCCTGGCCAGGACAGGTAAGCTCGCAGTGAGAAGACCTTGCCTGGCTGAGCCCCACAGTACCTGAATTCCCTGCAGTGAAGACACGCCCATGTAGAGGAAGACTCCGTAGAGTACTGGCATTGGGATGAACTGGGGGCAAAGGGCAGAAAGACCAGAGATTACACTCGGTATCAGCACACTCGAGACTAAAAATTTTTAAATCTTCAAGAAGGAAGCAAAGCCACAAAATCATGCATAAATACTCTATTTGTTTCTGCTGCCTCTACATGATTTAGAAGTAGAAGCAAAAACAGAAGCTGACAGTTATAAAAATCATTTTGTTCTGAGGTGAAATGATTACCCATAAGTATAATCTGGTCCTGGTTAAATCATAGGCCTCACCTCTTACCCATGTCTGGCTCTTCCGCCTCCGTGGGGTGGGCAGGCAGGCAGACAGACAGACACACACACACACACACACACACACACACACACCCCTCTCTTCTACAAAACTGATACCATTTAACACTTTTATAATTACAAACTCATCTCCTCAAGGATTTGCTGTATTTTAATATGGACTAAAAAAGTATCCATTTTTACTAACTAGACTTGAGGGCAGGAGTGAGAAGGTAAGGTATCTTTAATTAGAGTGGGAATGATTTGAGGAGAAACATCAACACTATTATACTGCACTTGAATATACATACACACCTACACATCACATCTATCAAGCCAGGTAATCTACCTTCAGAGCGACTCCATGAGGTAGGGAAATGAGGTCTACAGAACCCAGGCAAGGAAAGTGTATTAGCTAAAGACTAAACTCGACTTGCTTTAATTCTGGGGCTAAGGAGCAATACCAAACATTAGCCTCTCAGAACTAGGAAATCCTCCATTGGAGTGTATGTTGTTCTAGTTCTAGAGTGAATGGACATCGCAATTTGGTGCTAACCTTGCCTGAAGAACTACTGAATGGTTTCCTAAAAGAATACTCCTGACAATTATAGGAAGGCGAGGCCATGTCCACCACCATGCCTTCGTGGTTACACTCCTGGAGGAGCAACAATCTTTGGGCCCCTCCAGATGGCACCTAGACCAGAGGTGAGAGTGGGTACAGGTGGGGAGGGCTGGGGACCGAGACCAGAAGTCGGGGTGGGGAATGAAGACAGCTGGTAAGATGGAGTGAGTGGCAAGTAAGGGGGCAGGAAGATACTCGCAGTGCGGAATGCTTTCTCATCCCTCTCAGTTCTCCCCCTTAAATAGTAATAGCATTTGCAGTGTAGCCACGGGTGGTCGGAGATTCGCCAGAAGGAGGGCAACGGAGGCAAGGGAGATAAGTAAGTGTTCCAGAATGGCTGGGGATTGGAGGTGGGGCCTTAGAGCTTTCCTCTGTACCCCATTTCCTGCAGGTGCAGGCCTTACGCATAGACAAAAATGTTTTTTCTCATGGTCAGGGTATCTTCCATCTTGCCAAAAATCCCCCTTTAATCTTATATCTCACACTAGCCACGGCCCATTTTTCTGTTCCACTTCACAGAAAAACCTCTTGACAGAGCTGTCTGCTCACACTCTTTACTTCCTCACCTCCTACTTGCTCTTCAGTCTCCTGTCATGTGGCTTCTGCCCTGTTGTTCCTCTGAAACTGCTCTTGTTAAGTTATGCTCGGCCTCCCTGTTGCCAAATCCAATGGTTTAGTCTTCATCTTTCTAGACAGTTTCTAACTAATCCCTCGTACTTAAAACACCCCCCTCAAGGGAAGCTCCCTGGTGGTGGTGCAGTGGCTGAGGCTTCGGCGCTCTCAACGCTGCGGCCTGGGTTCGAGTCCCAGCCAGGGAACTACCCAATTAAATAAATACATAAATAAATAAAACACTTCCCTCAAGTGGCTTCCCTGACACCACACCCTCCTGGTTTCCCTCCTGCTTCTAGCAGCTCCTTCGGAGTCTCTGTTGCTGTCTCCTCTTCTACCTAACTGCTAACTCTGGAGCTCCTTAGACTCTGCTCTTCTGTGCTCCCACTTCTTTTTTATATCCACCCTTCCCCTGGGAGGTCTCATCTACTCCCTTGGCTTTCAGTATCACCTATGTGCTGCTGACTCCCACATTTACATTTTTAGTCGAGAACCTCCCTCTAACCTCTTCACTCAGATGCCTTCCAAGCATGTCACCCAACTCTGACCACATCCCACCCCCCATAAAAATCACTTCCTCCTTCATGCAGTCTTCACAATCTTAAATGCCATCACACTCCAGAAACCTAGCAGGCATTTTGATTTTTCCATTTTCCTCACCCAATTCTATATTTAGTCAACTACTGTAAGACCTTTAGATTTGCCTATAAAATATACAGAACCCATGCCTTTTATCTGTCCCTACTACCAATTTCTTTACCCAAGCCACCATCATCTCTCACCTGTAATAGCCTCACTGGTCTCTGTGCTTCTATTTTCCCCTAACCCTAAAACCTTAGTCTCTAACCATCAGTCAGAGTGATCTTTCTAAACCACTAAACGGATCACGCCCCTCTCCCGTTAAAACCCCTCCAAAGTTACCCTTTACCAGTGCCCACGAGGCCCTGCACGATCTGCGCCTGCTCGCTCGTCAATCTCATCTCACTGTGCTTTTGCCTTACTCACCACCCCTGAGCCCCGATGTTTCCGAGGACATACACCACTCTTTCCCACCTCAGGGCCTCACTAGACTACTCTTTTCCCCTTCCTCCATGCCACCTCCCCACTATCCATGGCATGGCATGGCTGGCTCCTTCTCATCTTAAACACTATGTCCTTAGACAGGCCTTCTCTGACCACACTAACTAAAACAGCACCCCCTTAATTTCCTATAGCACCATAGACCACTGTATAGTATTGCCTTTATCACTTTTATTTTGTAATTATTATGTTTGTTTTCTTAACTAACTTTCTTAACTACATTTTATGTCTTACCCCACTAGAATGATCTCTTTCTTATTTTCAAGTCAAGCACTCATTAGCTAATGTGTGAATACATGATTACCTTTAATATAGCCGTCATGAAGACGGAGCAGCCCATCAGCACGAAGATCATAAGGCCTGTCACTCTCTGCTCTCGGATGCCTAAGAACTTGGGCTGCTCTCCAGGAGCAGAGCACTCCGATTCCAGCTTGAGGCTGTTCACGTGTGTGATGGACAGGACAGTTGCAGCCACAAACCAGGGCAGGCCCATGATGGAGCAGACACCCAACATGATGGCCACCATCAGCAGGTCCAGGTGGTAGCCACAGCCTTTCTGTGGGAAAACAGAGTCTCTGGCTGTAGTGAGGCATACAACAGTGAGCTAAAAGCATCAGGCTCAAAGCAGGAAGGGATATATTGAGTGAGGAGGAAGGACTCTAGTGATCCCAGACAAATCTTCCAGCCCCTCCTGATTTAGTGGGAATAGAGAAGAAAAAGGGAAACCTTAGTCTATCCAAAACATGCCAATAACCATCCTTTATCCAAGTGCCCCCAGATCTTACTCTGAGTCTCACATTTTCAAAGAGTCATCCTTTTCTGGCAGAGTAATCAGAGACCAAGCCACATGGTGACCATTCTAGATGGTAGACACCACAGGAGTTGAAGATAAATGTCCTTATTGGGTTCTAAAACACACTCCCAGATCCTTGCCAGATCTGCAAGCTGCCTACTCTAAGTAAGAAAAGAACAGAGATGAAGGCATGAAGCCTCTCACGCATACATGCACTGGAACCAACCCTACCTCTATAGGACCCTTAGGCTCAAGGTTCAGTCTGGAAACTCCAGTAAGAGACACCAATGGGAGAATAGCTGCCTCTGGGAAAACAGTGGCCCAAGCCCTGACCTGAACCTCAGGGAAAAAAGCCTGACCCAGAGCATGTGGTGGTCAAATAAGGACCACCAGGAACTCTGCCTGCCGGCCGTCCGCACAGATTGAGAGGAGAGTAATGGAGCCCAAGCTCCACTTTTCCTCTTTTGCATCACACCATTGGGCTCCACGCTAGGGACATAAGGGGAACGCCTGGAAATCCCTTATGTGCTCCTTCCCTGACTGTTTTATCTGGTTTTAAAGTTTCTAGTATAAATGGGTTTACCCTAAAATAAAAATTTTAAAATGTAGCAGGCTTCATTAGTCCTTCTAGGTCAGAACTTCTTGTTACCTTGAGCTTGTGTTCCTTCCTATTAATGATGACAGCTGTGATCTGCTGGTCCATGAATATTAAGATAGTGCAGAGAAGAGCCGGGATAACTGCAGCTATCACAGTCCACCAGGGATTGGGGCCAATGGGACTAATAATCCACCCTCGATCATCCCTTGTTGGCTAAAGGGAAAAAAACAAGGTTTTATTTTTGTATTTTAACTTAACTGTAGTCATTACAGCAACAGAGATAAAAGTGAATCACAATATCCACATTTGTTTTTATCTTGAATGAGAATCCTTTAAAGGCATGAAATAGAGAAACTCTGTATTAGGAAATCTATGACTTTCTTCCAAATCCCTTTTGAAAGAGTTGATCCTCAATTATCAATTTCTTATGGAATATTCATTAATCCTTCACTTCCTTCCCCTACTCTCCAAACCCCTCTGTAAGAGAAAGCAACTTTATCTCAACATTTAGCCCAAGTTAAATAAAATTAACAAAATTATTATGAAAAATAATTTAATGACTTCTAAACATAAATAACTTTGACTATCTTCCTCCAAAAGCCGTACAATGTATGTGTATAGCACAAATAAAGGCAAAGCAGAGCCACTTACATGGACTCTCATGGGCTTAGATCGGATTGGTCCAGGGCCCTTCTCCCATCAGCAGTGGAACGGGCCCAGGCACTAGAGACTTGAGAAAGGAGCTCAAGACTGCTGAATCTGGGGACTTATTTGATCCAGGACCCTTTCCGATGCCCTTGACAGACCATTGTTCATATTATTATTTGTGTGTTCATAACATACCTAAACTCTCCTAGATGCTCAACCTGTCCCTCCACCCTACCCCACAGAGTACTCTGAAGAAGGAAAGTTCACTTTGTTTGGCAAGTAGTGATGGAGGATAAAAGGCCAAGGATATAAATTGGCCCAGAATTGACCTAAACTCAACAAAGACTATAATTACCCAAATACATCCAAAGTATTTGGTTCCATATTAGTTGTGAATCTAGGATTCAAAGACTCTTCAGTAATGTCTGAAAGTTTACAGGATGTTTCCCCAGTAACAATGTTCTAAGTGATAGTTAAATTGTCAGGTGAACACAAAAACTTATTAATCCCTGATGTACATTAACTCATTAGTAATAGTACCAGCCTCCAGATTGGACCTTTTGTCCCTGGGAGTCACACGGTATCACAGGGAAAGGAAAAGGAAAGGCAATTGCTTCTCTGCTTCCTGAAAGCAAGGCCGGCCAATGAACAACATTTTCTTTGACATTCTCCCATTTCCCTTTCCCATATTCCTCCCACTTCCCAGAGGCCTTCTTCCCAGATGTCCCAGAAATTCTGTACCTTCTGACTATCTTAAGCCTGCTCATTAGGGAACCTCCCCAAGGACTGCTTAATGCTCCCAAATTATACTTAGTTTTACACAAAGTCCATTCCTCCTGCTGGGCTGATCTCAGCTAGCCATTAGAGAGAGAGCTGATTGTGCTCATTCACACAAAGGTGAGAATGACATTCTTGGAGGTAATATATTTTTAAATAGGGCGTTTTTAAATCTATAAATTATAGCAAAATATATTTTTAAACAGGCCTACTTTGGGAAGTAGTGGGGGAGAGAGGGAGAGAGAGTGAGAGAGTAAGAAAGAGAGAGAGAAAGAGACAGAACAAAGGCCGATTAAACAGGTGCATTTACAAGTCAAAGTCTGCCTTTATTCCTGACTTCCCTCTCCTCTACAGCCTTTCCCATCCTCTCATTTTATGATTCTTCTCCATTCACTGAGTGCCACCAGGTTTTCTCCCCTCTCCACCCCATGGAGATCTATGGAGCAGAGCTCAGCTTTTCCATCTTCTCTGTTTACTCAGTAGGTGCCCCCAAATGGAATTAGATTTGGAGTTCCCACACATTGATCATTTATTTTTATATAAAATATTACATATTATAAAGAGTTATACAAACAATGAAGTAGGGTTGAAGAGATGTCACGGTAACTCTGGCAGGAGCCTAGACTAGGGATGAGGCTCCTCAACCAGCTCACCACCTCACAAGGCAAGATCCCTGGCGGTAGGGCTGAGTCCTACATTTTAGCTTTCTCATCCTTCCCAGTGCCCTTATTCAGCTGGTGCTCAATGAAAGTGCTGTTAACCAGACTTCTCCCAGGGACTTACATTTCCATAGTAATTAGTATGTATTTATGTAAATGTGTACAAACCATTGTTTTAAATCTTAACATATTAAAAACAGTAAGCGGCATTAATAATAATAATACTTTTCATTCATTAATCAACTTTAGGTTTGCTGTTCTCTGAGTTTTCTGACTTGAATTTAGCCAAGCCCTGAAGGGTTTGCTTTTCTGAAAGGAAGGCACAAAGAGCAAGGTTCAGATTTAGAGGCTGCAAGACTCATGATCAGGATATGAAAAGTTCTTTGAAATTAAGTTGGGACCAGATTCTATGAATCTACATGAGGGTACAAGCACACTGAGCTCTGTTTACCTTGAACACATTGGGAACTTGAAGCTTTGGTGATGGGACTCCAATCAAAAAATCAATAATCACCATTGTGAAGATTGTGAGGAAAACAGCAAAGTCACTCACCATGGAGCGTACCTGGCATGCGAAAGGATTGGAAAATGGTTTTAGTAAGTTAAATGCAGCAGAAGAAAGTTTAGTATTGTAAAAAGATTAAAAATCCTCAGAAGAATGCTTGAATTTTGCAGTGAATTAAAACAAGCATATTTAATGTGTTATTATGCCCAAGTTAATGCCTGCACCAAAATGCTAAAATGGTTCCTCATTTCACTGAGTTAAAAATCCAAATGGCCTTCTTGGCCTGTGAGGCCCACATACCAGCATGCTGGTGTTGTTGCCTCTCTGATCACAGCTCTTAATGCTCTCCTGCTCACTTAACTCGGTTCCAGCCACACAGACCTCCTGCTGTTTCTTAAACATGCCAGACTCATTGCCACCTCAAGGTCACTTGCTTATCCCTCTACCTTGAACAGTTTTGCTCCAGCAACCTCTAGGGTCACCCCCTCACCTCTTTTAAGTTCACTCAAATATCACCCTCTCCATGAGATCTTCCCTGATGATCCTGCTTAAAATTGGTCACCACCCTTCACCCCACTACTTCCTATATTCCTTTCCTGCTTTATTTTTCTTCAAAGCACTTATCACCATTTTGTTCCTAAGAGGACTATCTCATTGTGTAGTTAGGGTAGTTTTAATAAAATACAATGCCTCTGAAATGCCCAGTGCCTGCCTTCCTCTGAACTTCCAATATAGAGCAAAATATGTCTTAGCCACGTGTAACATCACAAATAACTTAACCTAACTTTGCTTTCCTTTAAAACCTGAGATTTCCAGCCCACCTTCCCTGGGTTTGTTAGTTCTCCTCTGAATGTTATATAAATTCTCTGAACATGTATCTGTCCCCACCATGAAGCCTATCTTGGCCATCCTGGGACTTCTTTCCTCTGAACTCTTTTTTTTTTTTTTTTTTTTTTTTTTTTTTTTTTTTTTTTTTTTTTTTTTTTGGTATGTGGGTATTTCCCCGGCTGGGAATCGAACCCAGGCCGCAGCATTGACAGCGTCAGCACCGAAGCCTTAAGCCACTACACCACCAGGGAACTCCCCCTCTGAACTCTCATGGCACTTACATCTCAGGTCAGCAGACAATTCTTCACTATTATCTCATATGGACCTGGTTGCTTCATGTGTTTCCACTTCCTATCCGATGACATGGACCGTGCTCTAAGCTTCTTTTGCATTCTCCATGCACTTAACCCAGACCTGAGCAAACCTAGTATACACCTGCCACTTGGTTCACTCTTTGTCCAGACCAGAAACTATGACCCTAAACTTATTTATTTAATATGTGCCTCCCTTAACTACTGTGTAGGCTGACCGAAGTGTAAGAATGTGTTTTGGTCATATATGTGTGCATAGTATAACCAATGAACTGAGAGCCCTCCACCCATTCAAACATCCTGCTCTGCAAATGTGCCTGACTGAAACCTTACAGAAAACCCACCATTTCCTCCTGATGTGAGCTCCTTTTCAAAGCAATGGCCCCTTAAGCCACTCTACACTTGGGCTCCAATTCTGCCCTACCATAACTGGCGACAACACAGACAGTACCATCTGCATCAGGGAAAGGTTGCTGCTGAGGCTTCAAATAGTCATGCAGAACATGTCAGGAGCATTTTGGTTGCTGCAGTCACTGTGACCAGTGACTTCATAAACTATTATAAGAGCCATCTCTGGGAGGAGACCTGGGGGTCCCCTGTATATCCAGAGTGATTATCCCAGTTGAATACATCCAGAAGCCAGCAGTAGCTATCACATATAGCTCAACATTCTGGAAATGAAACTTAACAGCATTCTGGAAATGAGACTTAATCACTTTTAGATAATGCTACTACTCTACACTCACCTGGTACTATTTTTTAAAAAAGCTTTTAAGTATTAACTCTTCATTCCATACTACACATCTATAAAAGAGACTGCTGGACATTGGAAGAGATGTTACAGTGTGGTTCATCAGGACATTTAGAGCTCTCCACCTGCCACTCTACTCAGCAAGCAACATGGAGGCTGAGAACAAGCTCCATTATATTAGAATCTAACACAGAAGAAATGGAGGATGCTACCTACTCTGGTTGGGAAATAGCGGCTTGTCTTAAATGTCTTTAAGGTGCTTGAGAGGATGAAAGTGGTGAAGAAGAGAATGCAGGACCAAAAGAGCACATCAGGAGCATAAGGTCCGTGATGGCCACACGCAGATCCTGTGAACTCTCCATGCATCTTCTGGCATTCCTGTGAGGAACAAGCATTCGAGGTAATGAAAGGAAGGCAGGAGGGAGTAACTAGCAACTGCCTTCTGAGTCCACCACTCACTGAGTCATCCCACAGTTGCTAGGGGGTACAGTCCACCAGCAGCACTGATCTCCATGCAGTTGTGGGGCTCTCACTTGCACAGGCCCCCTCTAGGCAGGGTGACTACTTACGGTCCTAACTAAGACACTTTGGAAAAATATGAACTGTCTCAAGCAAACAAGAGGTTTTGGGAGGGTCCTAGCAATCTGTATCATTTTTATTATAGATGGTCTCTCAAGTCCATAAAACCTGAATCTGCCGACCATCCCTGTCTGGTTTCATTCCCACATGTCCTTAGTGCAGGGTCACTGGGTAGAGTGTAGCTATTGCATGTGGAAGGAGAGAGAGATAATCTTCATTTTTTCTTTCCCCTTACATATAAGAGAATTTTGAAGGGGAAAAAAGAAAGTCAGTAAGAATAGTTAAAAAAAAAAAAAAGCAAGCTTTATTTCTATAAATGCTAGAGCTTGCTGAAGGGCTGTCCGTTTCTCCCTAGAAGGCCGCCTTAAACCTGGCAGTCACTATGCTAGGACATCTGGCAGCCCCAGACTTACAGTAACAGTCAGGTTAGCCCAGGGGACTTCTGCTGTCATGATGTTGTTGTCCTTCCAGTACTGTAATGTGTGATTGTTTGGATTCTCTGGGAGAGCGCACCTACAGCTGAGGGGAAAAGAAAAAGAATTCCTGAGGAAAACAGCTAAGTATTCAATTAATTATTTTTAGCCATGACTAGGCTAAAGGCTCTATCAGAACCTGCCTTGTTTCTCCTCTGCCCACTTCAGATCCCTGAGGTTGGTCCTATTGTTTGAGGCCCATCTGTAGGCCCAACCACACCCTGATTTTTCAGTCAGTCATTAGTAAAGATGGACTCAAATCAACATGTGGGTCTTGGATTAAATGGTGCTGACAACCTACCACGGTATCTGATGTGCCCAGAATGAGCCCTGGTGGTTTCTTGCTTAGTTTCTATCTCTGAGGCTTGTCCTATGGAATTCAATCTACACAGCAAGGAGGACATCATACCCCATTCGGCTCCCAACAGCTCCTTCCAAGCCTGGATACCCTGCTCTCTATACCTCTATCACATTCTTGCTCTAAAATTCAGAGTCTCCTAGAATTGTGATGTAAGCTCTTCCTGACACTGATCATCCCCAGTAATATTCCACTACCTTGGTCATTCCCTGGCTTCCCAGGCTTCTTCTATCTAAACCAGACTAGAATCAACCTGTCTCACTGGCCACTATGTTGCCTCCCAGTCCCAGCATACTTCATGCCTGAACTGGCTCCTCATATACTCAATTGACATTACCATTTCCACCAACTTTGTTTCATCTGTAAATTTAATGGGCATGCCTTTAAGGATAAAGCATGAACAGAATAAAAACTCAAAAAGATCTAAACAGGTTTTACTAATCAGAGAAAAATCAACAAAATGAAAAGCAATAGGGAAAGCTATAAAGCCTTACATCTAGGTATAAAATATTAATTCCAAACTTGGAAACAACAGAGATGTCCTTCAGTAGGTGCATGTCTGTAATGCAGTACTGCAGTACATCTAGACAATGGACTATTATTCAGTGCTAAAAAGAAACAAGCTAAGTGTCCTTCGATGGACAATTGGATGAAGAAATTGTGGTATATACAATACATACAAGGAATATTATGAGCCGTAAGAGAGGATGAACTACTGCCATTTGTAACAACATGAATGGATCTTGAGAGTATTGTGCTAAGCAAAATAAGTTCGACAGAAAAGGACAAGAATGATATGATTTTACTTATATGTGGGACATAAAACAGAAACCAACTAACCAACCAACCAAACCAACAAACAAACTCATAGACAAACAACAGTGTGGTGGTTACCAGCGCGGGGAGGATGAACAGGGTAGAGGGGGTCAAGTACCTGGTAGTGGAAGAAGACTAGAGCTGAGCACACAGTGCAATACACAGGTGACACACTAGAGGACTGTACACTTGAAACATATATTTTTCTTTTTTTTTTTTTTTGGTATGTGGGTGGCTCCCTGGCTGGGAATCGAACCGAGGCTGCAGCGCTGACAGCGCCAGCGCCGAAGCCTTAAGCCACTACACCACCAGGGAACTCCCGAAACATATATTTTTCAACCAATGGTATCCCAATAAATTTAAGTAAAAATAAATAATATTTTAAAATATAAATTAAAAAAAAAAATGGGCTCTCAAGCCAAAACATAAAAGACCTTTAAGTACACATTACAAGTGAATGAAGCCAATATGAAAAACCAAATACTGTATGATTATCACTATATGATGTTGTGGAAAAGGCAAAACCATGGAGACAGCATAATGATCAGTGGTTGTCAGGGGTTGGGATGGTGGGAAAGCATGAACAGGCAGAGCACAGAGGATTTTCAAGGCAGTGAAACTATTCTATATGATACTATAATGATGGATACATGTTATTATACACTTGTCAAAACCCAAAGAAGGTGCAACTCACAAAGAGTGAACCCTAATGTAAACTATGGACTCTGGGTGATAAATGATGTGTCAATGCAGGTTCCTTGATTGCAACAAATGTACTGCTCTGGTAGGGGATGGCGATAGTGGCGGAAGCTGTGAACTTGTGGTGGCAGGGGTATATGGGAACTTCTGCTCAAATTTGCTATGAACCTAAAACTGTTCTTAAAAAAATTAAGCCTATTAAAAAATTAGTTCCATACATATTAACATAAAATCATTTAAAGAGCTAGAAATTCTTGCTTCACATCAATTCCATATGAACCAACAGTGGAATGCAACTAAGAAAAATACTATCTTGAGCTTTATTAACAAAGATTTACAGTATCTGGATCCAAAGTCTACTCAAGCCAGGGCTGGTCACTTTTGTTTGTCTCCCTCCGCTGGGGTACAAGACTTATAAGGGTGTGCCTTTTGGTCTGTCATGTTCATCGCTACGTTCCCAGGGCCTAAAACAGTGTCTGGCATATAGTCAGTACTCAACAAATATTTTTTAAATAAATAAATGATAAAAAAGGTAAAAAAGGAACCTTACTCTAATGCCAATGGGCAATCCAGACCTCTAATGCCAGCTGGCAATCCACTAGACTTCAAAGACTATACTCCCTAAGGGTTGTTATTTTGTAATAAAATGATTTTTAAAATTCTAATAGGGAGTTCCCTGGTGGTGTAGTGGCTTGGGGCTTTGGTGCTGGCGCTGTTAGCGCTGCGGCCTGGGTTCGATTCCCAGTCAGGGAGCTACCCACATACCAAAAAGCAAAAAAAAAAAAAAAAAAAAAAAAAAAAAAAAAAAAAAAAAAAAAAAAAAAAAAAAAAAAATTCTAATAAATTTTATATGAATTCTGATTTTTTTAGGTTAATGAATGGATAACCAGAACCTATAAGTGTATCTGTGAGTAGTTAGCAGATACCTCCATGAAGTGAGCTCTCTCTATTCAGGCAGTTTCAGATTGAAATTGCTCACTTCACAATCAAACCCTCCACATAAGAACTGTATAGCCAGAAGGGAGGGAACTTGATGCACAGAGCTAAAGGATAAGGGTCTTGAGTCATAATTTGGAGAAATGTTTTATAGGACCAGACTCTCCTAGATGGTTGAAAACACAACCAAATACTGTGTTTCTTTTCCAGCTGATCCAAACTACACTGAACATGTGACAAAAACATAGTGTCTGTAGTTGAAATCTAAGTAAATAAATAGATTACTAGACCTTTAAGATACAGGGGGAAAAAACCTGTGGGTCTGTAAGGAGTTATTAATATACCTCTACCTAATGATTCCTAAAAGTTGCCTGTACATACTTTCAGAGAATCTTGATAATATGGTTCGGGGTCTCACAAGTCCTTACAAAAAAAGTTCTTCCCAACAACTAACTTGATGGGGACGAGTGGGTTAGGGAGGGGAGAAAGGGGAGGGGGTGGGAGAGGAGGGGGGGAAGCTAAATATAAGGTGATGGAAAGAGAAGTCACATTAGGTGGTGAACTTATTATACATCAAGTTGAAAATGCACTGTAGAATTATATGCCTGAAACCTATGTAATCCTTGCTAACAGATGTCACCCCAATAAGTCTAACAATAAAAATGAATTTAAAAAAAAAAAAAAAAAAACAACTAACTTGAATTCTGCCTGTTATATTTGCAGCCTATTTTTGTCTCAATACCTGGAACCAAAAGACATGCTTGGAAAGCATTTCTCAAGCCCCCTCTGAATTTCACTCTTAGTCCATCCTGTCATCAATTTTAACTGTTCGCCCCTGGCAGTCCCTCAAGTCTCCACATCTGTATCTGAGCTCTATTTCCCAGAGGACCAAGACATTTCCTTAACAAAAGCTATCAGCACTGCCTAGCATACTACATCAGCCATTACACTCAGACTTTTGCTAAATAGAAAGAAAAAAAAAAAAAAAAGAAGTCCAGCAGAAAGCATACTTACTAATACAGGCTAAGGTGGTCCAGCTGGCTGTGCATGTGGATGGGGTAGGTCTCTGCCAGGTGAATCAGCTTTTCTATTGCTTCATAGATGAAAATAATGCAAATCAGGGAGGCAAACGCTTCCTCAGTAAAACGGGTAATATAGCAGACAAGGGAACTGGCATCAGTTGCCACAAGGACAATGCACAGAAAGGCGGTCCACAGTCCGATACAAGCTCGCAGGGAGAGGTATGAAAGAGCGTAGTCTCTGAAACAAGACCAAAGTTCATCAAAAAGCCTGGAGGGATGGCGTTAAGAGACAAAGAGTCAGAAATGTGGTTAATTCATTTCTTATCTATACCAGTATTGCAACCCAGTTTCTCCTAATTCTGACTGCACTTTACTCCTAAGTGCTGCCCTGGGACTTGTGACAGAGCTTTGTTTCATGGGTGGTATGTGCCACAGTAAGGACATGGACAGTGGAGAAGTAAGGAATTGTCCCACACACATTTCTGCCATGACTGTCCAACATGATTGAGATTTTATTCTTGCCAGTTAAAAAAGGGGGCTGGCTTGTGTTCCATATGCTCCTACTTTTAATTCAAAATGAAGAAAAGGTTTTATAAGAAAAATAGGGAAAAAGGGCATTGCTGAAACCCCCCCCCCCACCTACTAGCAGCCAGAATATGAAGGGGTGTATTAGGCCAAATTAAAAATTGACTTGAAATGCTAGGGAAAGGTTTTTTAAAGATAAAAAGTCAAGATTTCAATAATGGCTGAGGGACATTAATAAAGCTCTTTAAGACTATGAGATGGGCTGTTTTAGGCATGGTACTGCCTAGGGGCAGGACAACTGACCAAATGATGTTCTTCCTTCAGGTTTTTACTGTCTATAATGATATGTGCCTGCCTATCCTCGCCTGAGACCCTGACATTTGACTCTTAACAGCGCAACAACACATCCAGTCAGAGTTTTCAGAAAATCATATGTCTTACTTGCAGAATTTGAACAAAATCTTTTCAAATACAAGCACTGGCCCAGTACTTCCTAGGATGGTGAGAGCCTGCCCCGCAAACAAGGAATAGGCAATCCCAGTCATGGAGGCTCCGAACAAGGATTCAATTGCACTCTGAGAGGGGGAAAGAAAAACCTTCACTGAGTCCACAGTTCATCTGAAATAAGTAATGTGAGTTTATGTACATTCCTGTCCTAGCTTTCATGTGTGCCCTGCCAAGTTATTTGCTTGGACTTCATCTCAGCAAGAGTGATGTGTACACACAGTCTAATACTCCTGTAAACAGGATCATTTTGATGATTTAGGTGCCCAAATCCATCCACATAGGATTCCTTAGCTAAGTCCTATTGTGCAGTGACTCAATTCAGTCATTTAAACATATAAAGTGCAGTGGTACCATTCAGACTATGAGCTGTCACACAGAATCACCTTAAATCTTATTTTCAAGTGACATGAATATATCATTTTCCATCCTTGGAGGAAAATGAAGAGAGTCTGTTTGTTCTAAAGGAAGAACTGTGCTGTGCGTGCTTTGAAGTCAGAATACTATGGGAATTCAGTAGGAGTACGCCAGTCTCCTCAGCCCCAGCCCAGGGCATCTTCCCCGCCACAGTGGACTTGGCTGCCTCCACAATATTTTAAGTCTTCTTTGGGGCCATCAGAAGTGGTTAAAAGTTCTTACTATGCGTCCCTCAGTGGCTTCTCCGAGCAATCCCCCAAAGGTGATGACGGGTGACATGCAGGCACAGTACAGGAACAGAAAGGAGGCCAAACACTGTAAGCTGAGTGCATCCCGGTAGTCGCTCCAGTACCAGGGGGCTTTCCGCTTGATGTCCAGCACCAAGCCCCCAAACAGCCTGTGGAAACACGGCAGACGAGCCTCTAACAGTCCCTCTTCCACCAATGCATATGAACAGCACACATCTGAAAGCACTTCAAATATGCTACATATTGAGGTAATAGTTTCGCTTTCATTTGACCCCAAGTACAAGAGATTTGTCTAGGTTCAGTACAAATTCTATTTGCAATCAAGGGCATGAATTTAAATTATTATACCCAGCATAAAAATAAATTAATTTGGGTGTGCGTATTAGCCATTCAATAAAATAGTTCCAAAAAAATTAATATGAAATTAAGTGTTAGCTTCAAATTTCAAATTCTGAGCTATTAGGAGAAAATGTGCAAAATCAATTCAAGGTATTACAACAGCCTTATTACATCTTCTCTAAATAAAAAGCCTCTTTCAAATCCACTTTCCGACACTAAACAACTTCCCATCTTACTCCTAAGAAATTAGCATAATAATGCATTCATGAAGTTGATAAAAGTAGCAGTTACTTCATGCCAGGCACTGTGCCAGGTACTGGAGATACAGCAGTGAGCAAGACAAACATTGCCCTTCCCTCCAGGACCAAAGGTACAGGAGACAGGCAGTTGTTGTGAGGGTGCCATGGCAGCACAGAACAGCATTTCAGTGGGGACACTGAGAATGGACCAGGAGTTAGCCTGATGAGGCAGAGGTGCTAGCATGGATGACACCTAGAGGGCAGAGCGCATGGTGGGTGCAAGGTGCTGAAAGAGATATGGCCAGGTAAGACACTGTGAGGCAATTACCAATAGCCAAGGCTGGAGAAGCTGGACTAGCTGAGTCACGATGAGCCTTATAAACTGTTTTAAGGAATTAGAACTATCCTAATGGCATGTCAAGTCACTGAAGGATTGTAAAGAGGAGAGTGACATAATTAAACATGCATTCTGCAAGGATCACTTGGTGGGAGCGGGGTTATAATGGATAGAATGTTGGGCAAGACCCGAAGCAGTGAATTGGGATGAGGAGGAGTAGATAGATGCAAGGGCTACTCAGGAGTTAGAATAACAGGACTTGACGGCAGGACCCGCCTCTACCTCCTGAGGATGAGACAGATGAAGAACAAGATATCCTGCACCATGGAGCAGTGTTCCCAGAATGGGTCACTTTTCCTAAGAGTGGAGTCACTGCACCACGGTGGAAGTTGTTAGGTGGGTAATGAAAAGAGCCGCTCAGCATTCTACAGGACAAACTGCCTGGTTTCTTCTACAAATCAATGGCATAGAAACGAAGGAGGGAGGGCTGTTGCAGAACGGGAACACAATAACCAAATGCAAACCCTGACTGAATCCTATGCCTTTTTTAGATGAACTCTAAAAAAGATGCTAGACAATCACAAAAAGTTGAATATGAACCGAGCATTATATAATTTAAAGAATTATTGTTAATTTTGTTAGATTTAATAATGGCATGGTAGTTGTTTTTTAAAATATCCTTACCAAAGATACATACTGAAGTAGTTACAGGTAAAATGACATGCGACTGGTGATGTGGTTTAAAATAAGCTAGACAACATAAAAATAAAGTGAGGAAAAATACATGAAATGAGGTGGGCAAAATGTTGATAACTACTGATGGACACATGAGGGTTAATTATACTATCCTCTCTTCTTGTTTATATGTTTGAAACTTTCTATAATAAAAAGCTTTAAAAAAATTGACTGTCTCATAAAAGAAGGCTTGGCCAGCTCTCTCTGTCTTTCTCTCTGCTTAGGAGCCTGGAGGTACATCACAAGGTCTAGGACCTGCATGCCAGGGGAGAAGGCACAACAAACTCTCTTTCTCCATTCGAAAACTGTCTCTCTCATCTGGCCAGGTTCAATGGGTGCAGGTGGACATAAGGCAGACACTGTTCTGCTCTTTTCCTCTGGTTTGGGTGGATGTAGTTGGGATTCACCCTTCCTCAATTTACAGCAGTAACATCATAATCTGCATCTAGGCTTAGGGAAGAGAGACAGAGGCAACCTTGTGACCTGCTCTAGCTTTAAACACCTGTCTGGTAAATCTAATGTAGGTAAGGAGCTATCTACAGGATCTAACCTAGAGCACAAAAGATCCCTCTCAGGGTTTGGGACCAATATTCCAGTTTGTAATAAAGTGTTTTTCTTGCTTTCTTCTCTGGGTAAATAGCCCCGTAAGGAACTTACAGGTAGCTGCAATTAGTCTGGGGCAAGATTCAGCATCCTTAGCCAACATAGCATCTTACTTAGTACCATGTGAATATCACCTCTTAATCACTAATAACCTTCCTCTGAAGGGTATTATTCAGGGAGAAGAATCTCCTTCTGCAATGAGCCCCACCCCACGGAGGCAACCTGAGATGCCACCATGATTGGTTGGCCCTTGGACACAGTAGGGTGTTCAGGGAGGAATGTTTGTGAGTAACAGACAAAAGATCTATGCGAAATGGATTTATGAGAAGCCATAGAAAGAGAGGACATCTGTCTGCCTACCAGTGATTAAAAGGGAAGAGAAAAGATCTGAGGCTCTTACTGATGGTATAACTTCTAAACACTGTTTATGGAGTCAGCTACATACCTCATTCATGCATAAAATCAGACCATAATTACACATCTACCACAGATTTTTATCAGACATGGATTCTTGTATCCACATTTGATACTTCCTTTCCTTTTCAACACTACTCTTAATGTTCAACTTGGCGGGGCAGGGGGCAGGAGGCACACAGGGATATAAATTTAGGCTTGATGGAAGAAAGGACTTACCCATGTAGAGGGTCACTAGGCTCTGGAGCACTGACTTAGGGAGCCCTTCTCTGGAAGGTTTAGGGACAAGCCAGCTAGCCATTTATCTGCTGTGCTCTGGAAGAAATCTGTTTGGGGTGTGTGTGTGTGTGTGTGTGTGTGTGTGTGTGTGTGTGGCGGGGGGAGAAAGGGGCAGTAATCGAGATAGCAGCTCCTGATTCTTTTTCTCATTAACCCTTTCCAAAAGTGGCATCCCTTCATAAATCTACCTTGGAAACCCCCTTTCCAGAGAATCTTTTCTGCTGTGAAGCTTCTGACTAGGAACATGCTAATCAGACTCAACCTCTTTCTTATGTGTGGGGATGCATTGGCATCACTGCCTCCATCAAGGTCAGGAAGGTCCAAGACACTGTCTGAGCCCTGGCTTGGCAGGTCAGATAACACATAACTCAAAATACTGTATTCAACTCTGACTCCTTTCCCTCCTTCTTTGAGTCTACACTCCCACATCTTCAAATACCTCTCCATCCAACAAGGATAATATCCTCTAAGTTTCCAAGCATTGCCCCAGGTTGTGTACCACCTCAAAGAAACACAAATAAATGTGTGAAGTATTATAAAACTCAGGCTAATTTATTTTTAGTCTGTGCAGTCCAAGAGGGTCCAGAAAGTTCTAGGATGTCCATCTACATTGGAAGGCTCATGTTCACCCCCTATGTAATTTGAGATTGGGAAAAGGGCCACAGCTGGCATGGAACTATGGTCCCTAATACAGGCATTAGGCCACCTGGCCTAAAAACTACAATGGGAGGAAGGCCCTGTGTCTTGAGATCTTTTACAAAGGGCTCTGAGGAAAGTTTCAGGATCTTAAAAAGAGGAAGCATTTCCCACACCAAGCAGAATTAGGTTCAGAGCCCACATAACCCTTCCTTTCAGCTCTATCAATTCCAGAAGTTCCTGACATGACATTATGGAAGGACTTCCCGAAACCCTATTTGAATTTGTGAATAAAGGTATTTGGGGCTTGTGATTAGACATGTGATGGTCCTGGCTTCATGGGATTTTCTTTTGGGATGTCAGGCACCATTTCCGAGATTCTATAGCTATTGAGATCCAATCTCAATAGCTATAGAATGGTCTCCCAAACCCTCATATGAAATTGATTATAAATGACTCCCCCGCCCCCACCCCCTGCACAAAAGGGCTCAGAGCCTAGTTTATTCTCCTTTCTTTGACACCAAAAAAAACCTGAAATCTTACCTCTGCATGAATTATCTGTTTGGAGGAAACCTTGTTGCCCTCATTTCCACTACTTTCAAACTATAAATCTGGGGGTGTGGACACCCTTTATATTCAAAAGACAAATCATAACTCTGAAATATTATCAAATCCATACCCAAGTCCCTTCCCTTTAAAAAACACCACCTCCTCTAGGATAGTCTCAATCCTGGAACTATTCTAAGGACAGATGCTTCCCTTGAACTGCCTTGAAATACCAGGCCTCCCACCCAATTCAGCTCCTTCCCACCATTAAAGAAAATGTTAAACTTACTTTTAGAGGTTGCTCCCTCTTTTTGGTGACCCCTTCCATCAAAGGGCTCCTCCTTTCCTCCAGAACCCTCCCCAGAACCTAGTTATCTTTCCCCATCCTCAAATACATTCCTCCAACCAGGAAACATGTTTCCTCCCTCTGTCAGGAAACTGCTAGGTAAGTGCCATTCATCTCTGCTTCTCAATCTCCTCTCATTTCCTCTCCCTGAATTTCCAAAAATGAAATAAATAAGTCATTGTCCACAATTCAAAAAAAGCCTTGAGTTTCCATTGGGTAGGGTACTTAGGACAGAAAAATAAGAAATGCAACATTAAGCAAAGAGGAAAAAAATAAAGTGAAAGTCAGGAGTAGAGGGTGTTCAAAGCTTCTTTCCATGATCTGAGTCCTATCCTGAGAACCTCTATCCAGGAGATCCTTCTTCTACACAAGCACAACTTACAAAGCCAGAACCATGTCTCAACCTTCTCCTTCCATCTGGGGGACACCTCGGGATGTCACTCCAGCCCAAAATATCATCCTCTTTTACCACCTTCCTACCTGGCAAATAAAACCTCCCAGTCTGGAAATCTGCTTCCCTCACCTACCATAGAGAACCTCCTTCTTGGACATCACTCCTTAAAATTCTGGCCTACAAAAGTAGATTGCCTATTCCGAGTCACAAACCTAAAATAATACTTACTTTCCTTTCCTGCAGGAGTTCTTTTTTTGGTTTTGTTTTGTTTTTTGGTTGGTTCCCTGAGCGGCGATTAAACCCAGGCCGTGGCGGTGAGAGCACCAAAGCCCAATCACTACACCACCAGGGAACCTCCCACGAGAGTTTCTTAAAATAATCACTCAATATTTATCCATACCTAGTCCATTCATGCTACTGAACAGGCATCATTCCAAATGCATTCATTCATTCATCAGATATTGAATGCCTCCTCTGTGCTGGGTACTAGGAATATAACAAGGTCCGTGCCCTTATGGAGCAAACATCCTAGCAGGAAAGACAAAGAGTCAAGCAATAATAAGTATGATAAGGGCTCTAACGGGGCTGTAGGGTGGGTGATGGGTGGACAGGGGAAAGAGCTCAAAGCTGTAATACCATGCTCCAGAAACACCTAACCTCATCTTTAGAGAGAACTGGAAGGCTTTCTTTCCAAAGGAAGTGGCACCTAAGCTGAGACAAAGGATAAGCAGCAGTTAGTTATCCAGGAGATGAGGAAGGTGACAAGTGTTCAAGTCAGAGGGAACAATGTGTGGGAAGTACGGGAGGTGAGACAGAACCTGGTAGATGGTTTGAAAAAGCTGAATGAATGAATACAATATTTGATATGTTTGTAATACCTATAGACAGTGGTTCCATTTGAAAAATCATTCCCGGCCAATTAAGATACTACAGAGAAGAAGGCTGACTCATGCCTTTACACAACTTCTGCCCAGAAAGCAGAATTAGCTGTGGAACATCTCAGAACTTACCGCCCCGTGCGTTGAAGTTCTGGCCCACTGTGGCCCCCGTGTGGTTCCGATTCTATGTGGCAAACATTTCCATTTGGAACTCCAGGCATTTTCCTTTTTTCCTTTTAACAGAGGACCGCAAAATTAATAAAGTCAGGCACCTATTCTGTCCTTCCTGCTAAAGGGAGGAGTGGCAAATAATCCAAAAGCAGCCAAAAAATACACAACTTGGTAGCTTTCAAAGGCATTTACTGATTTGGGGCAGTGTATCAACTTTCCTGGAAAAAAAAAACCACCCAACAATATCTAATTTTTCTCCCTTTCACTAGTATCTGACTCCTAACTCTGCCTTGCCCAGAAACAGAAAAATGGAGGCTTTGGCATCAGCTATGACCTAAGCCCCAGTTTCAAATCTGGCTCTGTGCAATCTTACTTCCCCCTGAATCCTTGAAGGTTGTTTTATTCCAAATTCTATCCCTCATCTGTAAAGCTAAGGGTAACAATGCCGCCTTGGGGTGTTGCTGGGAAGACTGAACTAGCACAGGTAAAGCATCTGGCCTAGTGTGTAGTGCACAGTTGGGGTACGCTTTGCATCTCTGACCTGTCAAAAAGTATGCGGAACTCTATTTGCTCTCTCCACACAATTTGCTCTTTTCACTTAATGGCTTCATTCAGGATAACATTACCAAAAATGTCCTTTTCTCTCCTCCCAGCCATTCTATAGCAATCCTTCAAAAGTTGGCTTAAAATTCGTCCCAGGTAATTCTGACTAACACATCACATCTGAGCCAATCTGTGTTATTGCATATTTAATTTTTGGTACTGTTCTGACATCCCAGGTGCCCTGAAACACAGTCATGTCTCAATTTATTCAGCATGTACCCAGCATGGTCTTTGCTTTATCCACAGTGAGCACTCAGTAAGTGACAAGAAGCCACCATTGGTTAATGTGCATACATTACCTGGGAAGGGACGTTTTTGGGTGGCTCAATTCTAATGGAGGGGTCCCACTCCCCTGGAGGGAGTACTGTCACCTGGTCTAGAAACTCGTCAATCCCTGCCAGGAGATCATCTCGCTCTTTTGCCTTATATGCCACATCATGAAAAATCTACAGAGAAGAAATAAACCCTCAGAAAAACTGAAAATGACTTTACTTAAAACAATTAACAGAGAGGGGGGAGGGGGCGTCAAATATGTTGTGATGGAGGGAGAACTGAGTCTTGAAGGTGTGCACACATTGCAACACATGGATGATGTATCTGTAGAATTGTACACCTGGAACCTATGTAATTTTTACTAACTAATGTCACCTCAATAAATTTAACAACAATAACAACAACAAAAAAACCAATCACCAATGGATATGGTGAGGGATGGATACAATCTCTTGATTTCTATCTGTCATGGACCTGAAATATGAAAAACTTTAGCACTTAGGAAAGTTCAAGGATAAAAGGATAAAAAATGAACCTAAAAATGAGATGGGTTAAAAAGAACTAAGTCTATGTCTATTAGTATAAAAAGAGGTAAGATACGACTCTACAGTTGTATAATTCTGTTATCTCCTCAAAGAATGGAATAAAAGGAAGAGGCATGGAAATTTTCCTAATCATAATGGTTGGAAAAACTGGAAAGAATTACTAATGAAGGTTGTCCTCTGTGAAATAAGCTGCTCAGTCAGCGAGAACTGGTAAAACACAGGCGCCATCTCTCTCTGCTTGCTAAGACATGAGCCTTGAAAGTCCTGCTTTCCAACTTACATGAGCAGCGCAGACCTCACTAGGGTGTGCAGTGGGTGTTCATCACCATGGCACCCAAAACGTCTGCTTGTCTTGGTACATTCACATTACAGTGCCAAGCACAAGCCCCTGACTCATACAAACTGGTCTCATTTATGTGGAATAGGACTAAGTTTTCTTTATGTAAATAGGTTGGATGCATTTAACTATCTTCTCTAAAAAGTTAAGTCAGCCTTAATTATTTTTCTCACTAGGTATCTTACATGGCAATAATGATTTTCCCAGAAAAGTTTTCTCTGCATCCTTGATCACTCAAAAAGGGAGTGATAACAGAAAGAAAAGCCCCTCAGAGGGGTTGGTCCTCCCATGATAAACATTTAGAGAAGTGACCTGAACTGCTTCCCAGCAGTCGCTGCAATTGCAATTATTTTATCCCCAACAACTAGCACAGTGCCTGGCACAAAGTAAATACTTAATAAATACTTATGAAATGAATGAATAAAAAACAGAAGTTGTGCATACCTCATCTGTCATGATGGTAGCCATGGACCTGCCGATCTCATGGTACTGCTGACCTTTCCCTACTGGACCCAACAGGATAAACAAAAACCTGGCAACACACACAAAAGACAAAATCACGTGAATAAACATAAAGAAGTGGTATCTTACTCCTCTCTAAAGAACAGAACATTTCTTTCTCTTACCAAACAGAAATCATCACAGTACCTTCAATAAAAGGAGGTTAATGATAGAGCAATATGAGTTGCCTTGACCTAATAGCTCCACTATGGGCATTAGAAGCTATTTGTATGACTCTATTCAATAATGTGGTTGGAATTCTTAGGGTTTCCATAGCCACAATTCCTTGCTATAAGAAAAGACACTTTTTCAAAACACGGCATTGTGGTGCAAATTCAAGGTTATCTGAATCTCATTCATTGCTCTAATAAGAAAATGATCGGGAGAGGAAAGGAAAAAGGAAGTTGAAATTATCAAGCCCTGGAGAGGAAACTAAATTGTGTTCTGGACACTAAATGCTCTATAATTAATGAGGCTCTGAGTCACCTGAATCATCACCTTCAAAGTACATGAATAGCCTTTTGAACAAATATGGACATATCTGCAAGCCAAACAAATCCTGCCAGAACTGTGGAAAGAGACATCAATGCCTTTGCTCAGAGACATTTCCCTAGGATACAGCTATGTAGAAACTGGGAGAGTAGGAGAGGCTTCTCATCATAACAAGCGACAAGCCCTTGCTAAGCCCTCTGAATGCTTTTCAGTTCTCCATTTCCAAGGCTGTAGGTACTGTGCAGTCATAACCTTAAAAGTCTTAGAATGCTTCTTCATGGAAGTTCATCAAATACACCCCAATGAGATTACTGTTGAATTTTAAACAGCAGTCCCAACATTAATTAATCCTATATTTTGGCATTCGCTTGTCTGTTCCCCCAGAGCACACATAAATCTGTACTTTGGATAGAATGCACTGAGTTGTACTGCCTTTGGTCTTTACCTTGTTGGGATGGGCACTTCCGTCAGGCCTGAGAGAAGAACAGCTGGGGACAGCCTCACAAAGGCAACGATGGGGCGGTCCAGAGTATCCACTTCACCAACCAGGACGTTTGAGGCCTCTGCCCCTGTGGGAATTTTTTTCATAAAATGAAGGTCCACCTAAAAGTTCAAAAGAACCTCTGATGACTTGGGAGCCATTACCTCCAACATCAATCACCCTAATCTCACCTTACAGTCATATGCCATTTTATGATTTAACAAATGTTTTCTTACCCTGTTTCATTTGATTCTTACAAGGACTCAGTAAGGTGGATAACACAGGTCTTATCAGCCCCCTTTTTTATTTAAAAAAAATGAAGCAAAAAAAAAAAAGCAACTGAGACTCCGAGAGTTGAAGCTGACTTGCCCAGGATGACAGACCTTTAAGAGTGAGAATTTAAATCCAGGTGCTCGGATTGAATTCCGTTATACCATGCTTCCTCAAAGAAAAAAATGTTTTTGAAGCTCTAGGTCAAATTTTTTTCTATGTTTAAAATACTTGACTGACTTGTTATGTGGAATCTAAAACACAAAATAAAATGAACAAACCAAACAGAAACAAACTCATAGACACAGAGAACATTTTGATGGTTGCCAGAGGAAAGAGGGGTTGGGAGGGATGGGTGAAAAAGGGGAAGGGATTAAGAAGTACACATCTGTAGTTGCAAAATAGTCATGGGGATGTAAAGTAAAGCAGAGGGAATATAGTCAATAACATGGTAATAACTGTGTATGGTGTCAGATGAGTACTAGATTTATCAGGGTGACCACTTTGTTAAGTTTTATAAATGTCTAACCACTATGTTGTACACCTGAAACTAATATAATATTCTATGTAAACTGTAATTAAAAAATAAAAAATTATTTTAAAAAATACTTGACTGCTCTGTCAGAGGTTTCTGGTTTTTAGAAGGCTCCCTGCTTTATGGGCAGAGAAGTGACCTGACACTACCTGTGCTTTAGAAAGATTGTGTCAAGGACAGACCAGGACAAAAAGAAATCCAGGCTTGAATCAGAAACTGCAATAAAGCACTTGCTACCAGGGAAGGTCTCGAATAAAGTCATAGTTCCCAAAAAGAGTTTCAACCACGAAATAGTTTTAGGAGACAGTAGCAAAAAATATTATTTCAGCAAAACCCTTGGAGGTAAGAAGGGCTGGTGGGAAGCAGGTACCAAAAAATATTTCTGAAAAACCAGAGGTCTGTATCAGGGAGGACTACCTGCAGCTGATCTCAGTTTTAGCATGTTGAACCTGGTAGGCCAAACTGGTGAGTCAGCCCCATCCAAGCTGGAGTAGAAGAGAGAAAAAGCAGATGGGCCTCCTTTTCTGCAGAAGGGGTTCTGGTCTTAGAGAAAGGGTGTTGAAATACCAAAGTTATCCAGCTTTCAGCAATTGGACTCTGGGTTCCACTAAAAATACTCTCAAGCCTACAAGCCAACTTCCCATGTCTCTGCTCACCTTGCTTAAATCCACAGGGCTGTGTTCACAATTTACTCCATTTTTTACTTCAAGATTTGTAGTTGGAACAGACTGAGGAGACACAGTTTGACCTATTTGGAGAAAATTAAACAATATTCTGAGACCCTGCCCCTTCCCCCTCTGACTCACCTCATCCAACACCGTTTGACTACGACTGTCTCCTTCAAAGCCCATACAGAGAAGAGGTTAAGATGACTAAGAAGCGAGGACCCACACATACCTATCTCCTTGCCTACTTACTAGTTAGTGGTAAAGGAAGAACAGAGGTCTTACTACTTCTGTATCTTCTTCCTGTACACTTTGTGATCCTCTTTTCTTCCTCTATTAAGGTGGTAATCTTTAACCAGGAATGCACATCCAAGAATCCTATGGAGAACTTTTCAAACATATAGATTCCCAGGCATATATCTTGCACATTGTGATCCAGTAAATGTGGGGACAAAGGGAGACCAATATAGATTAGGTCCTGCCTGGCCACAGAAAAGGTAACCAATAGCAGTTGAAATTCACTGAGTGTTTTCAACCCACCACACATCTGGCTAACTGTTCTATATGGAGTTGATTCTTTTATTATCCTTATTTTACAGAGAAGAAAATGAGACTTAAAGAAGTTTAGAGGTTGCCCAAAGTTACACACTTTGCAAGTGGTGAAGCCAGAAACTCAAGCCCAGAAGTCTGACTCAAGAGTATTTTGCCTCCCTAATCTATTTCTTTACTCCTTAAAAGCTCCAGCTGACTTTCTCTGCCCCCAAATTATCCCCAGTGTGGGTATCTCCCAAAAGTACCATCAGTTCTGAGGCCACTCTGGGGCACAAACCTCTCTCCATGGGTCCACTGAGGTCTATCTGAGGCATGCATCCCTAGTAGAGATAGATAGATGGTCACCAGTCCCAGCCACCCACTAGCCAACCACCAAAAAGTACTATGTCTAAGTGAGTATGGAAGTATATTAGATAAATACAGCTCCTACCCTTTAGTAATTTAATATCTCCAGCTAGTTCCTAAATATCTTATTAATAAAAAGAAGAAAACAGTCACTCCTAATAATCTTACCATTTTTATCCATTGAATGAGGATCAGATTGCTTCTTGCCAACCTCAGCAAAAGAGCGAACAATAGGAATGAGGTTATTTCTCTTCTTTTCATTCTGATGATGATGCTTTTTGAGAAGAGCTTCCCGTACTTTAACCCTCATGCTGTCATTCAGGTCACCAAACAATTCTTGCTGATCCAGGACGAGGTCTGAAAAGTAGACACTAACATGAACACTCAAACTGATGGTCAATGGACCCAAAGAGGCCAATGTCATGTGGGGTAAGGGGGAGGGGGTAAGTGGCAAGGAGTTCAAGGGGCAGAAGTTCAATCAGGGTCATTGAGGTTCAATTCCTGCTCCAATGCCTGAAAGGGTTATTTGATGATAGTAGCTGTGACAAGTTATACTTTATTCATATAGCAAGTCATTATTATTAGTAATAGAAACTACTGAGCACTTAGTATATGCCAGAAACTATACTATGAACTTCACGTAGATTTTCTAATCTAATCCTTATAAAAACTCTGAGAAGTGGCTGGTACTATAAAAATTTTTACAGATCATGAAACTGAGTCCGAAACATTACAAAATTTCTCAAGGTCTCATATCTATCTAGTAAGTTGCAGAGCTGGGATTCAAACCCAAGGCTGACTGACTGAAAAGCTCAAGATAATACCCATTTTGTTCTATCATCTGCCAAAGTTCCTCTACATTCTCTTCTTACAAAATTTTACCATTGCTATGATTCAAGCTTGTTGCATGCGGCCCAAGACAGCTTTAAATGTGGCCCAACGAAAATTCATACACTTCCTTAAAACAGTGTGAGATATTTTTGCGACCTTGTTTTTCATTTCTTGTTTTGTTTACACAGTTATCATTAGTGTTAGTGTGTTTTATGTGTGGCCAGAGACAATTCTTCTTCTTCCAAAGTGGCCCAGGTAAGCCAGAAGGTTGGCCACCCCTGCGGTATGATTCATAACTAACGTGGATACTCAGGAACCTGCTGCAGAGAACCATCGCAGGTTTACCTCAATTCTGAGGGCTGTCTGGAAAGCATCCAGCCATGTGGTGTGAAAAATAGAAGCATGTATGGATGGTCTTTTTCTGGACAGCCCTCGTATATACCTACCCCCAAGCCTCACCAAAACTTCAACCCAATCTCAATGCCAAATTCATCCACGACTATCCAAGTGCTAGTAGCAATAAAGAAAGAAAATCTATTTTGAATATTCAAGCCAAACAGCCATATTGCTCTACCTTTAACCTTTATGTTGACTGGTTCCTTACCTCCATCTTATAAACATGTTTCAGCATCCTTCATCTTGGAAAAAAAGAAAAGGATTTTCTACCCCAGGTGCCCCTTTATCTAATGCCTCCTCTCTGTCTCTCTCACCCATCACTTAAAGTTCTCAAAACAAAACTGCCTCAGCTGCCTGCAATTTGGCCACTTCAATGAAACGCCTTTTCATATAATCATCAATAACCTTCCAGTTGCTAAATCAGATAGATATTTCTAGTCTTTAACTAAGCTGACCTCTCCACAGCATTTGACACTAATGAATTAAAACTCTCTTCCCTCTTGGTTTTTGTAATAGGTTGGATGGTGGCCTCCCAAAAGATTCATCTATGTACTAATCCTCAGACCTCTGAATATGATCTTGTTTGTAAAAAGCGTCTTTGCAGATGTAATTAAGGAGCTCGAGATGAGATCACCCTGGATGACACAGACCTCTATCTTTATAAGACAGACACTGATGAGAAGTCCACGTAAAGACAGACAGATTGGAATTATGCAGTTGTGAGCTAATGAACCCCTAGAGCCACTAGAAGCTACAAGGAGCAAGGAATAACTTTTCCCTAGAGGCTGTGGCGGGGACACAGGACCCCATCAGTGCTAGCCCCTCCCCTGGATCCCATGTGATCCCAGATAGGCAGAATTATTTGGGTACTGAAAATGGAGAAAAGTTTGGAGAAATCCTTATTTAACCTGTCCAGCTAAACCGAGCCAAGCTGAGGGAAAAATCTTCACATGCACTCCACGTTTTTCCCAAACTTCATCCATGAAACAGTAACTCAACACTCAACCACTCCAGGAAACTCCATCAGACATCTCCACTTCATATCTTGCTGAAGAAGTAGGGGTACTCTGGCTCAATTTCTTACATGTATTTCCTACCTGCAATATTTTAAAAATCTTTTCATTCCTTTTTGTCTGTACAACTCCCAGTAGCCCCCTTCTCTAATTATTATTAAAACATATCTCCAATGTTCAACTTACATTAATTGTTCCATGGCTATGAAGTCCCCACTAGAAGCTGAGCTCCTTGAAGCTAAGAACTCTTGCCTTTATTCCTCTATGTCTAGCACATTATCAGGCATACATAGATACAAAATAAATGTTTATTGAATGAATACACAAATGGAAGACTAAACACTGTGTCATTTGAATCCCATAAGCTTGTGAAATAGGTAGAGTAGTTTCTTAGTTTGCAACCCATCCCACAGCTGAGAACACTGAGGTCAGGAAGGTTAAGTGACTTGCCTAAGGACATACAGCCACGTTATTGTTTCCTCTATACCACACTTCTTAATTTACACAAACATTCCTCTCTTTTCGCTCACCTAACCTTACCTGAAATTTCTTCTATGCTATTTGCACGCATATCCAGAAGGACTGTTCCATTAATAAGGCAGCTCCTTAGTTCAAAGAGACTGTGTAATGAAAGGGTTGCCACGTAAGGCTTGCTCCAGCGTTCTCCCCCATCCTCAACATCTTCTTCAAACTTCAGCCACCTGAAAGCATTACAAAGAACTAAATGCCAAAGATAGAAAATGAGGACTCTTTATGAGACTCTTTAATGTAAGCCACAAAGAAAGATACCTGAATAATCACATTGAACCCTGTAATCTAATCTACATATTCAGAGTACATTAGTAAGTGAAAACAGCAGGCTATAAAACAGTGCAAGATTGATTCCATTTTTATTTAAAGAAAATTTAAAAAATACAAACACATATGTGTATAAGATACCAATTATTATATTCCTCATTATTCGTGAGGTTCCACACATAAGTTTCATTTTCTTTTTTCTTGCTTATCTTTATTTTCTAATTTTTTATAATAAGTATGAATTACTTATGCAATTAAAAAAGATCTAATCTATATCATTTGGATACATTGACAAATGACATTAATGATAATTGTTTACTTTTTAAAGAGCCTATCTGTGTAACCTTTAGCAATTTGCAAAGACAGAATGACAAGATTAATTGCCTTTTCACTTGGTATCAGGTCGACTGGTTTACTTAATCCTCTCCCCCCACATCCATGGATATGGCAGGCATCCAGGAAGAGCTGTTCCAATGGAAACTGGAGCCACACGTTGCTAGTTACCCACCTTAACTCCTTCCCTGAGGCTCAAGCATACTGGCTTTGTATTATCCACAAGGCTCACTGGTCAGTTGCTAGAGGAACCCTAGACATAGCCCTGATTATCTGAGGGCTCTCCTGGGGTCTGAGGCTCAGGCAAGCATGGTTACTCCATAACTATCCCAGGAAGTCTACTGTCAGCCTGACTATAATCCCAAGGTTCTCTATGAGGTTAGACTGTCCCACAGGAAGTTAAAGTCTCAGAAATTCTGGGAATTCCAGTGAATTAAAATCCCAATGACCCTATGGTTCGCCTGCAGGAAAAGTCTGGACCTGTGCTCTGTCTTTCAGGCTAGGTCCAAACCAAGGTGGCCCCAGCAGGCATCTTCTAAACCAGACCTATAATATCAAGATAGCCCATAAAATACTCTGGGCCCCAAAGAAGAAAAGACCTCCCTAAAGTTTCCATGTTTCTATCACCAATCCCAGGCTCAAGGTCAAATGGCAAAAGTGTGACCAGAGACATCACAAAGAGGCTAACATCAAGACTTTCCAAAAAAAAAAAAAAAAAAAAAAGAAAGTAAAAAGAAAAGACTCTCCACAGAAGACTCTGGAACATCAGAAGTAGGCCTGTCATGTGCTGAAAGGTACACATGTGTCTACCAAGCAAGTCTTGACCAAGTTTATTTTAGGGTATCACCTGGCTGTCTCCTTCCATTCGGCATCTTCTCCCTCTTTCATGCAGATCTCATCCAGTTCTGTGAACAGCTCATGAGGCACGTGCTCTTCATCTTCCTCAGTGCCAAGAATGAACTGAACACGCTGAGACGGTGTGTCTGAAAAATCAAGCACAGAGAAAGGTCTGCTCCCAGCTCAGCTTAGAATAGAAATAGCATTTTGCCATACTCGGTGCATCTGGGGGCCTCACAACTTCAGGAACATATAGAAGATGATCCTCAATGCAGATAAAAAAGGTTTCTTTATCCTCAGAAATTTTTTTGAAAGCTCTTCTGTAGAAACAATTTCATGAGAGGAAAAATAATATTAACTAAGACTACTTGAAGAAAACACACAAGAAATTGGAAATCTAATGAATTTGACCAAAAGGAATGGCTAATTCTACTACGGTATTGATTTTTAGGGCCTGAGCTGTGTAGTTTTCCGAAAGATACTTTTGATTCTTAGTGGCATTTCTTCTTCTTGAAGCAAGCTCTGAAAACTCTGTAAGAAGAGCCAGAGAATCAAGACCACCTGCTTGATATCCATCACACATTCCCTCAGCCTCTTCATGCCTACCGCCATGAATACCCACCCTCTCTCCCGAGGGTGTTACCGTGGGCCAAAGCCTCCGGGCCTTCCTCCCCCTGGCTGGCTCCTTTTCCCCGGCCTCGTCTCCGGTGCTTCTGGCCATGGGTTCGGTGATGCCGATGGCTCTGTCGGCCCAATGGCATCCGAACCCCCACATACAGAGTTCTATGACCTGCAAAAAAGTAGAAGGTCGGTACAGAGAACACTTTAGTAAAAGGAGTCTAGCGTACTTAAGGCGGGGGTGGGAGGGTGGGATTACAGCTCTTCAGCTGGGTCACAACTCTGTAATTATAAAACTTCAAGTCTTTCTAGGACTAAGAATATAGACAACTTGGAACTGAAGTTCTCCTTTGTCCTACATGTCTGCAAACCCCAAAGAAGAGTTGTTAAGATCAAAGGAAGTAATGTGCGGTGCACATTAAAGGTCACTACAAATGCTACTTGTTATTACAATGACAATTTGTACAACCGTAAGAAAGCAATACGGTCAGTCCCTCTAAAACAACTGCAGCAAGTCTTGGCAGGGAGGCAGTTTAGAAAAGTCGTTAAGTGCTCAGGTCAACCTGCCTGGGTCCAAAGCTTGACCTCATCACTCACTAGCCTTGTGACCTTGAACAAGTTCTCTTCTCTGTGACTGTCTTTAAAAAGGAGTAAGTACTAAAAGCTTATTACACTCAGACGGATTTGTGAGCAGTAAATAAGATAACATATGTAAAATAAGCTTAACACGATGCCTGGAATAAATTGTAACAGCCAATACATTCCAGGATCAGTCTCTCTCTCTCTCCCTCTCTCTCTCTCTCTCTCCTCCTCTCTCTCTCTCTTTCTGCACTGTAGAATACACAATATAGAACAGCAGTGAGAGACTGGTAACAAATCAGAAGGAGCATAAGACTGGAGAAGAGATGTTAAATATTATACAAGAAGAGGGGAACATGAAAAAATAATCCAGCAGCATTCCTCTTTAGTTCCTCCTTTCCTACTTCCTTATTCCTTCTATAAATCGTATTTTGTTCTGTTCATGGCTCCCGGGCCTCTTTCACCTCCACCTGGCTTCACTTGCCTTCCTCCCAAGCATGGAGCCCCAAAGGAGAAGCTTCCAGGATGCTGCTACCCCAACACAGAGAGCCTTGGTCTTCCCCTCTTTCTGCCCCGTTGCTGCTGGCTCAGCACTCTAGATGTCAGGGTGACTCCACACATCTTCTACCACAAAAGCAATTCCAAGCTTTAGTCACTGTCTTCAAGTCCACAGCCTTCTTTCTCCACAGTGCCTCTCCGAGCAGGTGAACACGTTTCCTGGGTTAGTAAGAAGACCCAGGCCCTCTCGTGGGAGCTCCCCCACCTCAGCCTGGCTCGCTCTCCTCCCCCAGCGTCTCCCCTTTGCCAGGCTAATGAGCATCGCCTGCGACCCCGCTGGAATCCTGCCCCATCAGTTATCCTTTCCATCCAGCCCTTCCACCGGTTTCTTTTGCCAACACACGTGCTCAAGTTCCTCTTACCTTAAAAGCAACTTTCCCAATGCAGTGCTACTCTCCCGGGTTTCTGCCCTGCCCTCTTCCCTTCTCCATCTAACCACTTTCAAGACCAGCTTACTGACGTAGCCTGTCCTCACCGTCTCCTTGTTCCATAGCCTCTGCATGTGACCACTCTCCACCAAAGTGCCGTCATCAGGGACACCCTAAGACCATCTAATCGCTATCACCAACTCTCTATCATTTTATGTCTCTCTCAGCTCAATTCAAAAGACTTTCCTGAGAGCCCACACGTTCCAGGCAGTACCCAAACCCTTGTGCCACGCCCTCCTCTTTGTGGCCTGGGCCCCTCAGCTCCTCCCACCACCCTCCCTGGCTCCTCTGACTGTGAGTCTCCATCCTTTCCACAACCCACCAAAGGAAGAGTCCCCGGGTTTTCCTCTTGGCCCTTTCCTTCTTTCTTTTTAGTGATATTTACTTTCCTGATTTCAAAGTTCACCTTACAAATGATGCCCAAATCTTTATCTACAGTGATTCAGTATGTCCCAAACCAAACCCACTGTCCTCAATCTCAGATCAGGCTTGGACTCATTTCTTCCACTTTCTGTCCATGGCATCACCATTCTCTTAACTTTCCAGATTTGAAGCCTCAGAGTTACCTTAGATTTCCACCTCTGCCCCTTTTACCTCCGTGCTACATCCTACAGATCAGGGATGTCGAGCTTTTCTCTCCTCCCACTTTGACAACAGCAGGGGCCTCCTTCCTGGCTCCCTGCCAATTCCATCCTGCAAAAAACCAACCTTCCTGAAGCACTGCCCTGATCAGGACTCACCCCTACATGGTTGAGACCCTTCATGCTCCAGCATACTAGGGTCTCGGCCTCCTTTCTAGTCTCTTCTTCCTCTAGGACAAATTATGCATTCAATGGGAAAATAAAAAGAAATACCTTTAAAATAACTGAGTGATCAGCTTAAGAGAGATAAAAGTGAAAACCCCACACATGTTCACACTGAATAAACATTCTGGGGGAGTAGGGGAGTAGGGGAGAAGGAGATGTACACCTTCTGCATCTATCCCAGCAACAGAATGCCTGGTGTGGACTCCATCTCCTCCTCATGGCCTCGGATGCGGCATGAACCATCATCTCACATCCCTCCTTCCGCCCGAACCAAACCGCTATTCCACAAATGTGCCAGTGCTTTCTGGACACTGACTTGGCTCACTCCTCCAAGATTCACTGCAAATGCACCTTTCTTCTTGGTGTGAATTCTGATCTCCCTGATCAGATGTGCTGCATCTTTCCTCTAAATCCCCTGAGTCCTTGGCTAGCATTCTCTTCTGGCACTTAGTTTATTATGCCTTGCACTAAAGCTAAGCATCTATCAGTCTTATCTCCCACTATTCATCTGCAAGCTCCTCAAGGTCCCAGGCTAGACCTTCCTCCTCTTGAAATCCCTCACACAATAAAGCATCCACAAATACTCAGAAAATGGAGTATCTCCTAAGTGCCTCCACCAGGAACATAACCCCATAGGACCTACCTCAGGAGAACACAGTCTGACCTAAGAAGGCCTCTAATCTGAAGGGGGCCTCAAAAGAAATGAGTAACCAAAGTGAACATGTTGAGGGCGGGGGAAATACTCACCATGGCATGAGAGGATTGAGAAGGTCCTAGTAAACCTGAGAACTGAAAGCTTAACCCAGAAAGACTTCTAAACAAGGGGGCTTTATGGAAAGAGTTTCCAACTCCTTTCCCAACAGTGGAGTTTCCTAAGACTGTGCTCAACTTCTTTGGGGATTCCTTGATAGTTCCCCCTACTTCCAAGTGGGGTTAAAGTAACTTGGAGTGCTGTTTTAACTTCTTTCTCTATTTCTCCCTCCTTTTTTTGTCTTCCCCTGTCTTCCAAATTCCAAAGTGATAAAGTAAAATAAAAAAGAAACGGTGAGGATTAGAGGAGGAGATAACCAGAGATTTGTCAGAGTGTTGAGAGGCAAGAGGATAAAATATTTAGTACTTTTTACCTACTTCCTGTCTTAGGACAGTCCTATGTTGGCTTGTATACATCTCAGAACTTTTTTTTTTTTTTTTGTAGTACATGGGTAGTTCTCTGGCTGGGAATCAAACCCAGGCTGCAGTGTTGACAGCGCCAGCACCGAAGCCCTAAACTACTACACCATCAAGGAACTCCTCAGAACATTTTTGACAAGATCTCTAAACATAAAGTAGTCATCTTACTACTTCATTAAAACAGAAATATAGAGCCAGAAGAGTTCATTTGCTAAGATTTGAAATTTCAGACCTCTGACATTATCAGTGAAAATTATAAAGTGTGAATACCATCTTAATAAAATACCATCTGTTAACTAATAACTTTTGACTTTAGTATGCTAATTAGGTCCCTGTAGTATACCACGAAGATCAACCCAGGTCCTGTCCCAAGGGCTGGGGATACAGCACAAAATCTTTGTCCTCAAGACATATATTCTAGTCGGGGAAGACAGACATCATAAAAACAAAAATCTATTATTTCAAATATGGACAATTATTATGAATAAAATAAGGTAAAGTGCTAGAGTGTCGCCAGTAAGGGGTCAGATGGAGAAGGGAGGCTTTAGCTAAGATGATTAGAAGGAACATCTGAGTGATGAGAAGGAGAGGCCACCAGAAGACCCAGGATTGGAGCCCTCCAGGGAAAGGGAAGATCAGTGCATAGGCCTGATGATGGCATGTGCAGGGCTGGTTCCAAGACAAAGGACAGCCAGTAGGGCCAGAGCAAGGTGAAGGAAGAAAGGAGAGGGGTGGGAAAGGTTAGAGAGACAGACAGGGGCAGACTATGAAAAACCCGTGGGCCACGAAAAGCATAATTAGATCCTAGAGAATCACCTAACCCGGCCCCTAAAATAGTGACCTGTTATAAAATCAGATGTGTTCAGGTAGAGCTGGACTTAGGTGAAGAACAGCCTGAGAAGTAACTCTCAGTCCTTCAACCATGTGCTGCCTCTTCCCGGCAAATCCCCCAGAAGGTACTGGCCAGGCTAGGACCTCCACTTCTCCCTCAAGCACATTCCAAGTAATTCCAGTGGGCCTGCACTGGTATACTGCTAGTATTATTTCATTTTAACTACATTCTAAAGAGAAATTAAGAAGACAGTGATTAGGTATTAGAACCTGTATTTTTAGATCTCATTTTCATGGTTCATTTACTCACTAATACTATTAAAGTAAAGCAAGGAGGTTGGCCCAAATGACTTCTCAGGTCTTGTCCAGATGATGGCTAGTCCAGGTTCAAGGCCTAGGAAAGGCTGAGGCTAGGGCATTCTGTGGAGAAGTCATGATGGCTCAATTGTTCGCTCTATCCTTACTTATTGCTGCAAAAAGAGAGATTATAAAAGAGGCTCAGTACATGTCTGTTGAGTAAATAATGTATGGTTTTGCTTGATATTTACATTTCCACTAGGCAGGTCTGAGGTATAAGGGGAAAGATACCCTGCAGATGCGTTTGATGGCTCTGTAGGAAGCAAGGTAAAGCTTAAACCTTAGAGAAGACTCTTCCTTCTCTAAGAAGATTTTTAGGTCCAATCAGTTCTCAACAAACGTTAGCCAACCACAGAGCCTGTCTTTTGAAAACAGCAGCAAAACAGGCAGAAGTGAAAACAAGCCCCAGCAAGGCTCAGAGCTAAGAAGGACCACATAGCTATCGGAAAATGAGGCATCACTTTCTAAGGCGAAACAGAAACTTAGATTTTCTAAGTGAAATCAGCAGAAATGACCACAAAATGGACACTAGGAAATGAATGTAGCACCAATAATATCCATTCTATCTAACTAAATTCTGGTAGTCTGGGGACTTCACTAAACTGATCCTGTGATCACTTTGCTGGCCATTCAACTGCTCTCCTACCCAATGGTCTTCATCCCCCTTATCTACCTATCAGTTCACCCAAATTTCACCTCCTTCCCATCTAATTCTTTATTCGTTTTCCAGTCACTATCAAATCTACACTTTAGGGTCTATCTGTATGCATATACAAGTATTCATTTAGTAAAACCTATGGGAAAGATGTGACATTGGTGTATATTTTTAAAAATAAGTATCTGAGTACATATACAGAGAGCAATCATTAGTGAACTGGGACTGAATCTTGCAGAGCCGGACAGAAATCACAGGTGGGCTCCACTCTGCAAATGGAGACTGGGCCTACCTTTCCCTACACACTGTTTACCCTGCGTGCAGACAGAACTTATTAGCACATACAAAAGGGTGTTGTTCCACTCCCCAGGCTACACATTGATGCAAAGTCAATAACTGCAGGGAGGAATCTAATATGTGGATCAGATGCAAGCCTTTAAAAAAAATTATAAATATGACCAAATGGCTCTTACCCATTTGTTAAAAACTTATTAGAAGGCATTAAACTTACTATAGGATTCATGCATCTAGTAGTTAATCAGGAATAATGATCTGCCAGAAAAAGTGGAAAATTTCATCCCTCTAACTAAAAAACAGTTAACTAACTCCTCATTCTTCTGGGATTGGGAGAATCCACTGAAGCACATCATGGACCATTGCTCCTCGTGAGTTTATCTGTAGAAAAATGTTCTAATGTTTGCTTTTGACTCTTCCCATATATATATTGAAAAAAAACAACATCATGGTTTAATGCACCATCTCCTACTAATGGAATTAATTTATGCAAAAGACCCACATTTACAAAAAGTCTTTCACAATGTCCAAAGACTAAATTTCAGAGTAGTTTTGAAAATGGGTGAGGGAATGCTTTAAGTCATGTAGGGTAGAGGGCATGGAATAAAGGTGAAGGGAGACCCAGGTATTTATCTACAGCCACAGAACCTTGTATCATGGCATATGTATCAAATCAGAATGCAATTTACTTGCCTTCCATCAAAGTGGGGCTGATTTTATCTCACTCCTTCAAGAAACGCCACCACCCTGAGTGCAGCTGAGGCCTAGGCCTGCCCTCAGAGTCGGGGTAGAGCCTGCAGCATGTCCAGCCCTACAGCAAATCCCTCTTCTCTCTAGAGCTGCTCCAAAACCACATCAGGCCTGAGGAGTGGGCACCATCTGTCCTCCATGTGCCTAGGGTGCCTTTTTAAAATAGTAATAAATAAATAAGATTCTCGTTTTCAAAAAGGTCTATGTATAAAGAACACTTCCCAACACATGATCCCCTAGTAATGGGGATCATAAATAGCTTTCTTTTAGGGCAAAATGAAGAGTGCACAGGAATAGCTGATGTCATCATGAGAAGCTGCTCCTACTGCCAATTACACAGCTGACTCCCGTGCGTGGAACACACTCCTCAGGATGCAAGAGAGTTTTCCCAAGTTTATTATTCTACTCCCAAGTACACGGGAGTGTTCACAATGGTTACCTCTTTGCTGAGGATAAAGGTCTAGTGGACCCAAACAACTAAACTGAGAGCAGCACTGCCCGCAGGGAGCAATGAGAGGGTAGAGAGGCAACAGGATTTTCAGGGCAGAAGGAGGGCAGGGCAATGCATAAAAATGTTGATATAATGGGGCAAGGTGCAGAAGGTGGTGGTTAATCCTGGATACTGTCCTTTGCAGGCAACGTGGTAGAGTGGAAAGAGCAGACTTCCATCCCAGTCTCATCTGCCCTTAGACTAGATGACCATGAGCAGTTTCCCCACATGTAAAATTGGGATAAAGCCCACTTGTCTTTGTTATTGTGAAGATAAAAGGCCTTGTACCAAAGCCCTAATCAAATGTCGAATACACAAGGGGCGTTCAACAAATGTTAGTCTCCCACCACCACACCCCTTCCTTCTCCCACTTTCAGAAACCCACATTGGCTCTTCTTCCATCCGGTTAAAAGGTGGAAAACTTGACCTTGATATATATATCCAATCTCCACTGATCTCCACAGAGCCACCCACATAAGTTCTCATGGTAACAGACCCAGAGGCTGAGTCAGCCTCCACAGCTTTCGCTCTCTCCATCCAAAGGACAAGTTTTCTCTGGGGACTATACAACTTTGATGAAAAAAAGTCATGGGAACAAGCAGTACAGAGAATATTTCACATGCTGCCCCAGTCATTAGAAAGTTGCTGCATCATAGCCTCCGACATTGCAGGGGATGCTGCAGAAAGTTCACAAAGGCTGTGGGACCAAATGTGAGTTCTCGTTAAAGCTAGACGTGAGCCTTTCTCTAATGAAAGTGAGGGTCACCTCTTATCAGGAAACCAGGCCCCTTATGGGAAAAAGGAAAGCAGGACACCACCCCATGGTCATGTGGGGAGCTGGGGGTGAGGCAGGAGAGAAACGAAGGAGAGCCTTAATGAGGTAAACTAGGCAGGGCAGGGCAGTCAAAATGCCTCTTCCTCCCCATCCACTTCAGTTTTTATACAGAACTGAAGTTCCTGCTGTGAGCTCTTAAAAAATATGTTATGGGTATGGACATGGTTTTCCCTGTTCTTGTTTAGATGAAAACACCAGGCAGACATGGGTATAGTGAGAAGGGAAGAGCAAACATTGTAAATGGGGTAAAAACAGGGTTTTGTGGACAAATTGAGTTATTAAAAATAATTTGCCGTTTTTCTTTTAAAATTTCTTTCAAAATTTATATTTCTAAGCAGTTGTCAAGAATTAATATACTAATCTGAGTACCTTACATTCTGAAGATATAGGTCATTTATTAATATTTTTATTGGACTTCATAATACTCAAAGCACTCTCACATGGTGTCAATTAGATCCTAATTGTAAGGTAGGTAGTGTTGTCCCTCCTTTTATTTAACAGACAAGGAATTTGAGGCTAAGGGGAAATTAAGTGATCCCCGACCCCCAAGGTCTTACAACTAGTGGGAGAGAGTTAGGACTCAAAGCCAAGTCTCCTGATGGCAAAACTGTTCCTCCCACACCACGCAGCCTCTTGCTAACTTCTCCCATCACACAGAACAGCAGCTCTTACCTTCCAACTCTTCTTTCTCATAGTGAATGTTGAGAATTGTACTGGTCCCACCCTGATCCACCACAGCTTCTTCATCTGCTCCCTGTTGAAACATAAATAAGTTGTTGTAGTAATACCCTTACAGTCATTCAAATATTCACTTAATTACAATGTGTATGCCAGACCCTTCATGCAACACTTGAAAGAAAAACACAATGGTTTTCCTATTTTTTAAATGTGAACCTCACGATAACTTGGAGAGGCAAACATGGCAGCCATTCTCTTTCTCATTTTATAAATGAGCAGCCTGAGACTCAGAGAACATAAAGTAATTATTACCCAAGGGCACAAATGGGGTAAAAGGCAAAGCTAGGGCTGAGCCCAGGTCTTGGGACTGCAGATCTCATGCCCCTTCTACCTCTGCACTCCACCTATTCATCCGTACAACATGTTGGCAATCTGTAAGTGGTGTCAACTTACAAATTGTCTCATTTGGTGTAAATTGGCCTTGTGCAGTATTTGAGCTCCTTTACCACTCTTGGCCTTGAAATTCTCCATTCTGCTCCTCTGACCATACCTCCTCTGGCTCATCCTAAGGTTTATCGTCTTTCTCTACCATAATTCCTAAGGAAGAGCACTCTACTTCTTGTTTCCCTTACTTGAGTCTTAACAATTTTAACAACAGCTTGAAATGGTGTGGCTCAGTATTTGACAAACAAATAGAATGCTGCACCTCAAGACCCATGTGTCTACAACTAAACTAAAATTCCTTCCAAAACCAGCGGCCTGTGCTCATTTATTCTTACCTATGGCACCATCATTTCTTAGTCCACATTTGAAATTTCAAATGTATTAAGTGCCTATTATATGCCCTCAAGGAAAGACTTCCCTTTCCTCATCAAGACCGCCTTTGGAATTACTAATTCACTGTCATCTCACATCCACACTATCCCATATTCTCCAAAGCTTTCAGTCACACTGGACATTTTTTTCGGTTCTGGAGCCATACTGACTTTCTTCCCTCGGTGCTGCTCCTTCTGCGGAGACCTGTCACCCTCTGCCTGCTGCCCGCCCTTCCCACCAGCAGCAGCTAATACTTATTCAGCGTAAAAGTACTTCCTCGAGAGTCTCCCCTGGCTACCCCTCTTCTGAACTAAGCTATGCCCCCCAGTTTTATGCCCTCATAAAGCACACGGTACTTCTCCCTAGTAATGAAATGTCTCTGCTCCTTAAGGGAGGGACCACATCTGTCTTCCTTACCACTGTTTCCCCAGCACTCTGCACAGATTTCTCATTTAGTAGGTGCTCAATCAATGTTTGCTGAAAGAATGACTATAATGGCACCTACCTTATCAAGACCTTAACCAGACCCTGAATTATTTCAAAAAGTATCTTAGCTGATTTCCCTGCTAGACAATTTCCCTTATCACACTTAGAGCTCTAGCCAGGCTCATGGAGCTCACGTGCACCATGAACATTCCCACCTTCATGCCTTTGCTCACAGTGTCCGGTCATTTAACATGCCCCTTCCCCATCTCCCCAGTACACCAAATCCTCCCCATCCTTCCAGATCCTGCTCAAATTTCCAGCTTAGTGTTCTAATTTTACTATTTTGTAGTTATCATCTATGCCCTCAAATAAGGCAACCCTGAACATAAGACAATCCATATTCCCAATAAGAAAATTCAAAATAAGTTTTTGAGGGCAACTTGAATAAGCAAAGTTTTAGGAAAGTAGATGAAATACTCAAATGTCTACTTATAGGATTTTATTTATGAATTTAGTTTTATAGACAAATTTAAAATTATATATTACTACCATGGGATGATCTCCAAGATATAATATTAAGTTTAAAAAACAAGATGGAGAAAACTGTATAATTTGCTAGCATTTATCTAAGAAAGGGTGTTGGAACATGGGTATCTGCTTAGACTTAAAAACAAACAAAGGAAGAATAAGCCAGAAAAGATTTTTTAAATAGTTACCTATAGAGGAGTGAGGGTATAGAGGAAAGGACATAAAGATGGAAACTAAACTTCTCTGATTACACTGTATTTTATAAATATTTTACATAATTTTAAAACAAAATTTAAAATTTTAAATCAATTTCCAGAAATCAAAAACAAAATGAAAACAAAAACCAATTTGATGGCATAACTATTCCAAGAGAAATTATTCCAAGTAACTTTAAAACATAATAAATGACTGAATATCCTTAGTGGCATATACCCTAAAAACAAAAAGACTTGAAGCTTTTAAAGTGCTTTTTAGTTACCATATTATTAGCTGTAGTATTGCTTTTTGTTATTCTCAGACTGTTGTGTATTATGAGATAAAACAAATGAGTAACCATGTGAATGTTTGCTGTCACTCTCAATGTGATTGAAAACAAAGATTCTTAGCAGGGATGAAAACAGATATAGTTGTAAGAGAGAAGTAAAAACCATGCAGTCCTGAATTTGAATTAGAAATATCAGCAAAAATATATGATGTATTTTTATCTGTAAATGTTTTTAAATTTATATTTTCTAGTTCTGTCCACTCAAAAGGCCTAAAAAAATGATCATCCAGTACCATGAGTGTCATTAGCACCTAGATTGTAGTCTCTTACAGTACCATTCTACTAAAAGGCATGCAAAGACAGCTAGGGTTGTGTCAAAAGGACTCAGGAGCCAACTTAAAGATGTCCCTTGCCAAACGTAGGACAATTTGAGCATCAATAAGGGTAATAACTGCAACAGACTAGATAGCTATACCAAATATGTTCAAGTCTGTGAGTTCATAATATCACTTTAAACATTAACTAATTGGTCACCATTGGAGGATAATGCTAATAAACCAACTCACTGTTTTGAAAACTGGTAAAAACTTACCCCTGTTTTCCTACATAAGTTGTACCCTAGAGTGGTACCATAGAATAGATGACAGAAATTTCTTATTATAAAAAAAGAATAAATGGAAAGGAATGTTAGAATTAGAACACTGCCATTTTACAATCTCAGATGGACTGTACAGATTTTCACTAACATCACAAAGAGAGACAACCAGATTTTATACACCTCCTAACAGGAGACCTTATCACTACCCATGAGGTAATCTTACCAAATTGTCCCTGAATCTGATCAAGCCTCGAAATCCAAATAAATTTAGGAGAAAAAGGAAAGGAGGGAGGGAGGTCAACAGGGAGAGAAAAGTGAACTAGAAAAAAAGGCCCTATTTCTAAGTCTCCTCTTCTTTATTTCCTCCTAGCTCACTGACAAATGACCCATTATGTAAATGTAAATTGATTTGTGTGCCTACCACAAGGACAAGATAAAATAAAAAGAACTAAGGAGGTTAAATACACATGAAAACAATGAAATTACAAGGCACACAGTGAGAGGGAAAGCATTGTTATGAGTCTTGAAAAATGAATGAATTATAGCTGAGTAGCAAACCAGATTCTCACTTACAGTTAATGGACAAATTAAAAGGCGGGGGCAGGGCTGACTCTTACATAATGGCTCCAGCTCCTGAAAGCAGTCACAGCAGCTACAGGGCAGTTGAGAAGACGGCAGGCAGTGGGGCCACCCTGGAGCCCTCTGCCTGATACACTTCCCCTGCTGCTCCATTCTGGAACTATGGAGTTATAGACCTGCCAAACTCAATGACACCTCTTTTTCTGCAGTCAGTCTCAGACTTTTTACCTCCAAAGACCCCTTTTGTCTGTGTTCTAAGGATTTAATGTTTTTAGAGATTATAAATAGCACTCTCCCACCTACTCCCACCCCAAACAAACAAAAACAAGAATTTAAGTTCTGATCTATTTAACCATTTTTAAATCAACAAATATAGAAGTAGCTTCCAAAGTTTCTAACCAGCAAACTGAGTTAATGCAATTAGTGTTAGCAACAAACATTTACTGAGCACTTACTATAGGCCTAGGATTGTGCTTTACATGTATTTCCTACCTCAATCCTCACAACAGTCCTAAATCAAGGCTTAGTAAGATCTCACAGGAGCTAAGATGGATAGGAAGAACTCAAGTCTTTCTGTATTCCTTATTATTTTAACATAATACTCTAATATTGCCAAAAGGAAAGAACCTGGTCATTTTAGAGAGCTTGCATCACCTAATCATGGATTAACATCCACAGTGGGAACAGCTCATGACCCACATTATTATTTTCTTAAAGCCTTAGTACTCTAGAACCTTGTACAGTCATACCTTGGTACTCAACTGCTGTGAAACTATCAAACTGGGTACTCAACACATTTTGATGCAAAAAATTTGCCCTGTTATCTGTCATTTGTTTGGTACTCAATGTGCAAGCTAGAACTTGCCAGTATTGACTCCCTCGTGATCGCTACCCTTTCCAGCTAAATCAAGGGGTCACACGCCCTGTGTACATCCCCTTGCAGTCTTATCTTAACTTCTGTGGTCATTTTGTGTATTTTTGGCTTGGGAGCACATTAAATTTATTTATGTTACTCCTTAGGGGAAAAATCTGTTTGATACTCATTGTTTTTGGTACTTGTCATGCCTCCCGGAACCAACTAACAAGTACAGAGGTACTACTGAACTTCAAACTGCCCCTTTACTAATCAGACTTCCAATAGTTCTCCATGTCCTTATTCACTTCCATCTTTCCTCTTCATCCAGCAAAGTCTGAATTCTCTCCCCTTGTAAACTTCATCACTGAATCTGACCCACAGATCCCCAACTCTCTATGCCCTCAATTTGACTTCCTCAATGAATGCAGACACCCTATAGCAAGAAAACAAAGGGTTCCACAAGGACTTGTGTAACTGTTTCAGACCGCTTCACAGTGGCCACAAGCTCTAGAATGCCCATGAACTTCCCTATTCTGACTCTTGAGCAGCCTGCTAGGAGCCTACAATTTCAAAGTGGTTCTGATTTCTCAGTGATTTCTTTTATTGAATCCCACTTGAAGTTACTCCTTTTCAGTATGGATTATTGGTTAATACATTATGGTAGGCAGAATAATGACCCTTGAAATAAGGTTGCAGATGGAAGTAAGATTGTTAATCAGCTGAACTTAAAGAGATTATCTTGGATTATCTGGTGGGCTCAAAGGATCCCTAAAAGTGGAAGAGGGAGACAGAAGAGCACAGTCAGAGGAAGAGAGGGGATGCTGGAAGCTAGGTCTGAGACACACTATGCTTCTGGCTTTGAAGATGGGGGAAGGGAACTATGAGCCAAGGAATGCAAGCAGCCTCTAGAAGCTGAAGAAGTCAAGGAAGCAGATTTCCTCCTAGAGCCTCAAGAAGGAAACACCAACATTTTGATTTTAGCTCAGTAAGAGCTTGTTGTACTTCTGAACCACAGAACTATAAGATAAACAATGTGTGTTGTTGTAAGCCACTAAATTTGTGAGCATTTGTTATGGCAGCAATAGAAAAAAATACATACATTCTGACTTACTAACTACCAAGGTCAGATTAAATGTGTTACTACCTTAGAGGAAACAACCAACTACTCCATTATCTAAGATTTGTTGCTGTTACCTAGCAGCAGATTTAGAATAAACAAGGTTGCTTTACTGTGTCCTGGTTACTAGTATTGGAGGGCTTGACTGAGAACCCTGTCTACCCTGCCAAGGCAAACCATGAGCTAAGACAATTATCTACAAATTTTGCAGGAAGAAAATTTGTAGCCTGAACTGTCCCCCAGGCTACCTCAATTCTCTTCTAGGCCTGACAGTCCTACTGAAGTTCCTATCCTACAGAAGTTCCCCAGGAGAGCCAGCAAGTCCAGGTAAAGAGAATGCTCACAGCTTCGCCAGTTCCCAGTTAGGGAAAGAAGACCTAGCCTGTGTTGGGAGAGGGTGGGGGAGTATGGATTGTAGCTATGTAGTGAGAGGAGAAATTGCTATTGAACTTACGTTCAATAACAGTCAGCAAATATTTACTGACTGCTTACCATTAACTGACCTTGAAAAAGTTGACCTGCTGGCTACAGAGCCATTCATTCATTCACTCAGCAAATATTTACTTAGCTTCAACATGAGCATTCAGATCTTCAGGTACTCTTAAGAGTTTTCTCAGGCCCACCTTAAGACATGCAATATAACTCTTCCCATCACCCATGCTTCCCAATTATCACCCAATTACCAGCATTTATTATTCTCAAGATTTTGCAAAATTCTGCATTCTGAGCAGGCCGGATTCACTTAAAAGTCTTAGTAATTGCTCAAATTCACTTGCCTACCCTCCTTGAACCTCGCTGCAGGTCCCACTACCACTTAGCTCAAGTGCTGATGGTTCTGACCTCTCCAGCCTTCTCCTCCAGCACTTCCTTCCACTCAGTTTTGAAACTGCCGATCAGGAGAACTTTGAAGCTACAAGATGTCTCCAGTTCCAGTTCAAACTAGGGGCTCTCCCTAAAGCTTTCTGATCTTCTTCCCCCATTGCTACCCACTTTAAGAGCTCGCTTACTCCTAAAATTTCAATAACCTGAAAGAGCTCATCAAAATTCAGTAATGCAGGCCTTCATTAACTTAAAATTATAGGCTCCTGACTGGCCTCCCTCATGCCAACTGTCCGACGGTGGGGCAAAGATGTAATGTATACCTTAATGAGAAGGTTATCTTAAGACCAGAAAACGAAGCAGGCAACTCCATAAAATATAACAAAATTTATTATAGGGTAATTTACTTACAGGAAGATTAGGAAAAGAAAAGACGACCCAGCAGTTCTGCGCAGACTACTTTCTGCTAACAGATCCCTGTTACAGTACTTTTTTTACAGCATAACTTGGGTACTAATGACTGACAGGACAAAGGGACAAAGAATGCAGTAGCGCCAGGGGCCATAACGCCTGGTAGTCTTGTGATAGGTGATTGTTTATAATCAATGCTATCATCAGTTTGATATTTATATGCATTGTCATGCCATTCTGACTATTACTAACACAAATATTTATGGCTACACTTTAAGGAACACAATTATGAACTAGAAAGCTTCGATATGCTTGCTAACAACAGTGAAGTTGGTCAAAGATCATGGCATGAAACTCTCAAATCCAGGACACAGAGATAGGATTGGTTTTGTTCACATCTACAGCTATACGCCAGTCTCTTTTCACTCTAACATATCCTCTGTACACCTTGCCACACATATCTTCCCACTTATTACGTGCTCACTCTGAGCCAGACACTGGTCTAGGACACAAGCTGCAGTACTACAGAGTGATTAAGGGTACATTCTTTGAAGAGGGGCAGCTCTGTCACTTACTGGAAGTTACTTAACCTCGCTACATCCTGATTTCCTCATTTGGAAAATGGGGATAATGAGGGCATGTAACTCTCAGAGTTATTAAGAGACTTAAATGAGGTAATGCATGGAAAGTACTTAACCCAGGCAAGCATCGAGAAAAGGTAGCTTACGTGAACAACATCAGAGGGAGCTGTCAGATTAGCAGCAGAGATGAACATGTATATTCCACAAGTAAGGGGTGGGAGAACAGACAGAACCCGATGGGTGCCATGAGCACAGAAGACAGAGGGTCATGTTCTGAGAGTGATATGGAACCAGACCTTGAAGGTTAAAATGGAATGTTCTAGGTGGAAAGGAGGGGAAAGGTTTTCCAGCTGGAGCACCTGAGCAAAGACATGGTGGCACAGAAGGGAGAGCTTCTGTGTAATCAAGCAATGGCCATCTGTTGCGCTGTGCTGATCCCTGAGCTCCCTAAGGAGAGGCACACTGGCTGTGGACATAGGAGAATCATTCATTTCCTCGTGCAACTGAGCACCTATTTTATACCAGGCCCTGTGCTAGATGACAAGACTTTGTGCCTGGTCCCTGCCCTCATGAAGGAATTTGAAAATAAATAAGAAACCAAAACAAGAACACTCAGATAAATTATATGTGCTATTAAGAAAACAAGACAATATCATCTGAAAGGGAGTGACTGTTGGTAGAGGTCAAGAAAAGTTACTCTGAGGTGACACTTGAGTCATGGAAAGGCCTAGGTAGAAAAATGTCCTAGGTAGCAGGAACGACAAAAGGTCCTGGAACGTGAAGAGGCTTGCCATACTGAAGAAACAGAAAGCCAGGATAACAGTGCATGGTGAGAGAGTGGAGGAGAGGCAGTCAGGGAGGGTGGGCAGGGCCCTGATCACTTTAAAGCTTGAGAGGCCTCGAGAAGGAGTTTGAATTTTATTCTAAAGTAGATTGGGAAGCCACTGAAGGGATTCAAGACAGGATATGACATAATCTGATTTGTGTTTTTAAAAGCTCCGTCTGGCTGCCATGTTTAAAGTGGAAAGGCAAGAAAGAAGGCAGAGGGAACCATTAGGAGGCTAGCACAGTAGTCCAAACCAGAGAACCCAGCATATACTTAGGATATTCAGATGTGAAGTCTTCCATCCCTCTGGTTACAGCAAGTTACACAATCCCCTCATTTTGCAAGGTCCAGCTCCTCTCCACACAGCCTTGTTGGCACAGAGGAAGCTTAACTGGTAATTTTCAGTCGGTTGACACAAGTCAGCCCCATTTCCTTTCTTCCTTCTACCCTCATTTCTTATCCTCCCTATATGCAAGTTCCCATTTGCCCATCACCTCACTTAGCCTTCATGAGGTCCTGCTGTTTCCATTCTATTCCTTTTCCTCTCCTCATCCCACCACCCATGAAAGTGTCATGAACTAGACAGAAAGGAGATAATTATTTTCTATCCTGCCCCAGAAGCATTCAGGCATTATCAATTTCACAGAGCACTATTAGAAGCCTAAGGGTTATAACGATCTCCACAATACATTCTGCATGTGAAGGACACTGTCTCCTCCCATTTGTTCCAGCCTGTTCTCCCCACTGTGGCCAGAGAAATTTTTACTGAGGCCAGAGAAATCTTTACAATAGGAAAATTTTATCCTGATCTCACTGGCTCTGTTGCTCTCTCTCTCCCTCTCTCTCTGCTTTCTCTCCCTGTTTAAACCTTTGCAGTGGCTTACCCTCGTTCCTCAGAGAAACACGGCCTTTCTCAGGATGGGCTTCAATGGCCCCGGGGTCATTCTCACATCATTCCCCTAATTTAATCTCTGTGGCTCCAGCCACACTGGCCCTCTCTTAGGTCTTCTAAGCAGATGTACCTCCTTCTGCCACAGGACTTTCGCATATGGTATTCTCTTTGTCTCCAAGGCTCTTTGATTTCCCTCTTCCCTCAAATGACACTTCTTCGTTAGACCTTTCCCTAGATTTTCTTTCTTAGCAAAATCTTCTCTGACCTGAGACCAAAGCCAGAACCACTGTTATCCACACTCCTAGCACTGTCTTTCTTTCAAAGCACTTATCGAAGTTTATATTGATATTTCACTTGTGTGGTTATTTAATTAAAATGGTTATTTCTCCACACCACTAGATGGGAAGCTCCAGAGGGCAAGAACATTGCCTATTTTTGCTCATCATTGTATCCCAAATATAGAGTGAGTACGCTTAGTAGGCCTTAAAAGGATTAGATATTTTTCCAAAGTTTTAGATATGGTTCCTTTTTGATGGAGCAAGCAAAAAGGAATTATAGATCTTCTAGCAGCAAATTATTACTGGGATGAAGAGAAGAGAGTAAGTGTCCGATCCCTGGGATTATGCTACAAGCTCAATGTTTTCCCAGCCTCATTACAGGAACCATTCCTGATGTCATCGTGGAACTTGTTTCCAAGACCCATCATCTTTCCTGAGAAGGCCCACCATTCTGCCTGAGCAGGTCCATCATTCTCTTCACAGCCTTCTACTTTAGATTTGACTCTCCCCTCAATCCCTTTTTCCAGAGCTGGAATTATACCACCTGACTGCAGGAAAAGGGGAGTAGAGAATTCAGTGAGCTACCACTCACTTACTGGTTGTTACAGAATAAACATTATTTCACAAAGCCCTTTCATGAACAGCACCTCATTTTGTCTTCAAACCAACCCGGTGAAGTAAGAGAGCAGGTATTATCATTCCCATTTTACTAGATGGGGAACTGAGGTTCAAAGACGCAAGTAACTTACTCAAGGTCACAAAGCCTGTGTGAGGTAGATGTAGATTTGAACCTACAGATTTTGACACCATATTCAATGCTTTCCCTTACATTAGCCACTCCAACAGTTGAGTTATCAATTACTTAAACCTGATTTTCTCACTCCCTTAAAATAAACACCAGTTCCAGATCCCTCAGCACTTCCCCAGCCCATTTCTGCTTCCCCACCCAGAACTTGTCAGATGTCTGTGCAATGGAGTGAAGGGAGTCACAGAGCTGGACACACTAACAGGTTTGGTCCCAGCCTCCCATCTTTCCAGCTCTTCCTCTGAGCCACTGAGGAACTAGAAACCCCCAGAAATAAAAACAAAGAGAACTGCTTCACCAGAGCAAGATCCCCTGACTACCCTCTCTCTCTCTCATTCCGGCAGGACACGGCGAGGCCAGAAGCGAGGCTCTCCCCCAAGAGGGAGGACTCCTGGAGAACAGAGGTCACCGCCGGCCGCTCCAGGGATGCGGCAGGGATCGGCCAGCTCCTGGGTTCGGCCCAAGGTCATTCTCTCGCAGCCCCGGCCCGGTCCCCAGCTCCCGGTGCGCCCCCTGGTGTCCTGGGCTGGCTTCCCCTCGCCCTCAGGGAGTGGCCTGCGGAGCCCGACTCGGGGGCAGAGGCTGGAGGGTGGGCAGAGGACGAGGAGGCTGCGCCCCGGGGAGTGGCAGGAGGCGGGGCCCTACCTGATAGCTGAGGACGCCGTCCGGCTCGTTACTCCCGGCCGGCATGGCGGAGCCGAGCTAGGTCTCGCCCGCCGGGGGCTCCAGGACGACCGTCAGCGGCCCGCGCACTCTGGTCAGGTCTAAGCGGATCGCCCGAGCGGCGACCCCCACCCGAGAGGCAACGGTCAACCCTCAACCGCCGCCGCCTCCATAGCCACCGTCCCGCGAGGCGTTGCCGCAGCCAATCAGCGCGCGGCCTGTGCGGCCAATCAGGGCGCGGAGCACCAGAGGACGCTGTCCGGCGGTACCCTGGGCTACCAGGAGGAGGAGGGAGGGAGCAGCCCGAGGAGCCCCGGTTGCCGTGGAAACCGCCTCGCTCCCTTCAGGGGCCCCTGGGTTTGCAAGGTCCTTCCAACTGCTTTGCTAGAAATTGAGAACAGCGCTTCTCTTTGCAGCTGCACCTGATCCTTGAAAACTGGGAAAGTGTCGGTTTTATGTATTCTATTACTTGGATAATGATTTTTGAAATTCTGGGGAGACGTCCCTTAGGATTGCAGAAGGAAGTAATCGAGGATGAGAGGAAAGGACCTTCTAAGAATACTGTTAATCTCTGAGCTAGTGGCCAGATTAAAGAACATTAAAGAGAAGCAGGGAGGCAGTGATCCTACCCCCTCCACACACTCACTATGACTTAGGTCTCCTCTCCAGGTTTCTGGTTGGCAGCTAAGAGCAGAATTGAGCTGAGGATGAATGTTGAAGTAATTGCACAAAAACATTTCCCACTTTTTCGAGTAATGATCTAAGTCAAATTATTATTTAATAGCAAGAGTTACTGATCTAAGGCAAGGCTAGAAAATTATGAGTAACACATTAAATTTTAGTTGGGTTTAAAAGAAAAGTGAGGCTAGTCATAATCTACCAATCCTGTCTTCTCAAGGATTTACTTTGTAGGCACCAACACATCAGACTGTAGGCGAGTCCGCATTAAAGCAAAAAGAATGGTTGCAAATCATTCCCAGTCTCCAAAGACGCTACACTTGAGGACCATAGGTACATGTTGAAGTTTCAACCTCCCCTTGCATTGGTTCTGAAATGTGAAACAAGGCTGTGCTTCAGTGTCATTGTTGTCCTGCATAAGCCCTTGATCCGGTTTCTGAGTCTTAGGTGCTCATTGCCACCGTCTCTATCACTCTCTTCATTAATCCTATCCTTTGGATTTGGAATTCACCCCATCTTTTCCCATCAAAATTTTAACCTTTCCTCAAAGTCAATGTCAAGGGTGACCTCTTCCCAGAAGCCTTTCTTGGTCCCTTTCTCCCCAGTACTCCTAAAAGGTGTCATCTCTCCCACCCCTGAATCCTTATAGCACTTCCTATCTTTCCTATAGCAGTTACCATGCTGTGGTTTTTTTTTTTTAAGTACTTTAATTATAATTGTATGTTGGCTTTAACTTACTATAATATTGTAAATTTTTTAAGGCAATGGCTATTTTTCTTATGCCCTTCTATACATTCCACTGAGCCTCAAAGAATACCAGTCATGTAGAAAGTAGTTAGAAATATATGTGCTTTTAATTCAATCTAATTAAAAACACATTGAACACCTACTGTGTACAGGCCCAAATGGCACTGAAGATGCAGAGAAATCTAAAATATAATACATATCTCCAAGGGGCTTACAATCTAATCCTGAAAACAGGATATACTGTTTGTTAATAAAATGACAAGCTCATAGAACACAGAATGAGAACCACATGAGTAATATAAACAATAAAGATTATAAAAATTCAAAAAAATGATCTTTACGACTTGGGACACTTTAGGAATATGACACAGAGGACATGGATTTGAGCTAAATCTGAAAATAGTTGAGCCAAGGTAAGATAAGCAAGCGTCTTAACTCTTGCGCAAAGACTCAGGAATAGGAACACACATGGCCCATTCAGGGTAGCCATGATTTGGGTCAAAGTAGAAAGTCGTAGAGAAGAACAACAAAAATTGTGGTAAAGAAAAGCTATAGTCAAATTATGTAGAGGGAGTTCCCTGATGGTGTAGTGGTTTAAGGCTTCGGCGTTGGCGCTGTCAGTGCTGTGGTCTGGGTTTGATTCCCAGTCAGGGAGCTACCCACATACCAAAAAGCAAAAAAAAAAAAAAATTATGTAGAGCTGGCTAATTAGTTCAAACTTTGCTTTTCCCACATAATAGAAAGTAGGACCCTGCTGAAGATTTTAGAGAACACTTCCATACACCAGGACCCAGGTTTAATGGTATGAATGAATTGTGTCATTTCATATTCATAATATCTCCATTTCACTGGTAAGAAAACAGAGAAGTTTAGCAGTTTTCTCAAGATCAAGCAGTTGTTAAGCTGAGATTCAGTCATTTATTAATTCAAAACATATTTACTAAGAATCTATGTATTCAGCCCTCTGTTGGGTGTTGTGGAAACAGCCATAAGACAGAAAGGGTCTTGCCCTTTTGAGCCTTACAATCTAGTGAGAAAGTAGTAAACAAGTAAACAAATAAGAATTATGATCACTTCTATGAAGTAAATAACAGGGTTATATATGATAGAGAGTAGCTAGCATGGGAGAGTGGAGAAAGATACTTTAGATGGGGGCCGGGGGCTTCTCTGAGGAGGTAGGTGAGGAGAGCTTCACCTGATGAGATGAGTCAAGGATGAGTCTGTCTAATTCTACAGTTCTTGGTCACTCTAACACGTCCCATACTAGTGGTACCATTGCCGAAATTTGTGATTAGGTATAAAACGAATTAGAGGGGGAAATTTGAGCAGGGGGTCTGTTAAACTAACTCTGGCGATAAGGAGAGGCCAAGGGCGGTGACCAAATGCAAGATATGGCCACATTACCCTCTCCCCAGAAAGAGCTTCCAGTCATGAAAGTGGGCTTGAGTGAGCTGCGTAGGGAAAGGAATGAGGAGATAAAAGGATTACTGGGAGCTCTAGTGGGTCTGATTTTCCTCCAGTTCAAATGTGGAACAAGTCAAAGCCTCTGGCCCTTGACTCCAGGTTTAAGAGCCCCATCTTCTGGTCTATGGTGCAAATTACAAAAGGAACTAGGCCATCGAGACAGTCTTTCCAGCTGCCTGACGCGACTGCCCGCCTTTGGGGGCACTGCCGCCTGCCTATAGGCTCTCCCCTCCAGGGGCTGATTGGGTCTCTCCTTCGCAAAGGAGGCGGGCTCACTTGGCACCAGACTCCAAGTTTCCAGCTTCTAATGCTCCCTACACTGCTTGGGAAAGTGCAAATAGGCTGCTGTCAGCCTGGCCAGCAAGCAGGTGCTAGAGGAGCTGGAAGGAGGATATTCATCCAAGGACATCACCTCACGCTAATTTTTTTTTTTTTAAAGCAGAAAAAACACATAGGGGAACAGAACTCAAAGCCTTCTGGGGCCTGCACAGGGTGCTTGGTCTAGAATAAGGCCTAAAATGAACAGGAAAATGCAAAATACATGTAGAGATAGAGACTACACAGCCCCTAACAGGGAGGCAAGGATAACCTCAATGAATCCTTGCAACAATTCTAAGAGGTGGGTTCTATCATCACATGCTATAGATGAGAAAACAGAAGACTGAGGCTTAGAGATGTAACTTGCCCAGGTCACACAGCCAGCACAGTTAATAAATGAAGAGACTGGGCTTTGAGCTCATATGTATCCAATCCCAGAGTACACATGCTGTACCTACTGCCTCTCACAGAGCTGCATGGAGCTCCATCCTTCCCTAACTTTTATAGGTTCCACTCTTTCTTCATGGTTTCTAAATGTGGCCATCCTTCCAGATTTTATCTCTAGATCCTTTTTTTTTTTTTTTTTTTTTTTTTTGCTTTTTGGTATGTGGGTAGCTCCCTGGCTGGGAATCGAACCCAGGCCGCAGTGCTGACAGCGCCAGCGTCGAAGCCTTAAGCCACTATACCACCAGGGAACTCCCCTCTAGGTCCTTTCTAATACCAGTGGTTCTTAAACTTTGGGCACAGACGGTAGGTCTTGAATCCCTGGGGGACATTTAAAATATGTGAGACTCTCTTTTCAGATAAGTACCCAAAGCCCCAAATTTTGCATATAATTCTAAGGATGTGTTCACAGCCTTTCCAGGGAAGCACTAGGTGCCTTACATACTCATATACTATCTTTAAATACTGGCTGAGGGAGTTCTCTGGTGGTGTAGTGGCTTGGGGCTTCCGCGTTGGCGCTGTCAGCGCTGCGGCCTGGGTTCGATTCCCAGCCAGGGAGCTGCCCACATACCAAAAAGCAAAAAACAAACAAAAAAAAAATGTATAAAAAAAAAAAAAAAAAAAAAAAAAAATACTGGCTGAAAAAGCATTGATGTTCTCTTATTCAAAGACAAAAAGGCAAAAAAATGCAAGAAACTCAAAAGGTCTGCGAAAATGTTCTCATATAATTGCGTCCAAGTTTTCCATCAAAAGCATCTTAATCCCTATCAATTTACCATTATCTCTTGCCCTGTTTAAACTGTCCAAAAAGCTACCAGGACAGAGGTTCTAGTCTTTACTTGCCATTAGGTACTCCCAATTCCCAGCTGCACCTCATACCTGATTTAGTTTCTCCCACTTCCTCTTAATTACACATCTAAACCAAAAAAAAAAAAAAAAAATGTTGGTGGAAAAGATGTCGAGATCCCAGGAAAGACTTCATTAGGACTTGTTTGTTCTGTCATCTGGGAGCATTTCCTGTGAAGGGACGGGGAGTGGGAGAGAAACACCATTCTTTGTCAAGCTGAAAAGGTTACGCAGGTGCGTGACTTGCCTTCAGCCCTTGCCAAGGCATGGCATATGTAAAGAGACTACAGAACACAATTCCCTTTGTTCGCAGTATGCTGCCAGCCTGGAACACTGCACATCACAGGGAAGACCAATGAAGCACCACAGAAACTGACCATTGATTGGGAAAATCAGTTCCCCTCCGTTCATCATCAACATCATCACAGAAATGCCCTCCACTATACTCATTTACATCTTGCTCTAGACTAAGTGAGGCTCTGGTAAACGGAACACAAACAAAATGGCAAAAAGCTACCTTCTGCCTTCTCTGGAGTCACCATGAAGATATTGGACACAGGCAAAGGTGGGGGTCCAATAGAGAAAGCAGAACAAAAACAGAAAAGCAGGCCTTGGAGGTTAAGACACTATGGGACTTCCAGATCCAGACAGCAAGTCATTTGAGAATTTGGGAGAAATAAGCGTTAATTAAGGACCGCCTGCAAAGTCCTTGATATCATTTATATCAAAATCCTTGAACATATTTATATTAATTAAATACATTTATTTTATCTATTTCTAATAAAACCTAGCCCTACTTAGAAACCAGGTGTGTGGACAGTGGTTTCATTCCATTTTTTTTTTTTTTTTTTTGCTTTTTGGTATGTGGGTAGCTCCCTGGCTGGGAATCGAACCCAGGCCGCAGCGCTGACAGTGCCAGCGCCAAAGCCTTAAGCCACTACGCCATCAGGGAACTCCTCATTCCATTTCTTTATCTACTGGGGGATAAGACTTGAGCTTGTTACACTAAGTAAGGAAGTTCTTACTTTTTAGTCAATAAACCTGGGAAATCCTTAAGGCAGCAGCAAATTCAATACTTCCCATTTGTATAATTCTGCACATTCTTAACTTCTTTATCACCTCATCTCATTTCCCTTCAGTGGGTCTATAACTGTACACAGAACATTTCATGGACTACAAAGCTGAAATGTGGCTAGAATAGGGACTTGCCCAGACCTGTTAATAGCAGAGCTGGGTCAAGAACTACTTATGCTTTCCACTTCATTGAGTGACTTCCCAAAAATATAATTCCATTTAGTCACTTCCTGCATAAAACTGAATTGACTTCAATGGAACAGTGAAAATATGAATCTCCTTTAGAATTGACATGAACTATCCATAGCAAAAACCCAGAAGTTCTTCTCTGTTACCCTTTCCTGTCAGATGACAGTTTCATATGATTTCTACTTTGGAAAGCTTGTCAGTGATACTCATTCATTAGTTTACTGAACAAACTCTCATGAAGTTCTGAATAACTATTACTATGTGTATCTCTGGAAGCACATTTTTTGACAAAGACATAAATTCAATCCAAGCTACTCTTGCTACTCTTATTTCCCATGAAATATCCCTTGAGGCCTTTTATTTTACAGTTAATAAAAAAGAAATGAGAGCCATTCAGACATCTGGGCTGGAGTGAAAAGGAATAGACATAGAATTTGAAGATATTTCATTGATTAATCTTTTCCTACCTCTAATCTTTTGCCAAATTGAAAAGGCCAGCCTCCTTTTTAAAGAAGCAGAGTTTCTCTGGTCCTTTCTTATAAAAAATAGGAAAAGAGTATCTGCTAGATACCAAGAACAACCAGGGCTATGAGATAGTCAGCCAATGAATAGCAGAGAAAAAATAAAATCCAGCCTTAAAAAAAGTTACAGAAACAATCAGCTTTGGGGTAGGCAAAATGAACAAAGGCCATTAGAATTTGATTATAATGTATAAATAAGCTTGTGTCTCTCCAGAACTTCTTGTCCTTATCCCCTAAGAATTGTTGGAAGGGACTTGAAAGTCCTGTAGACCAGTTTTCTATTCAACACGATTTTTCTCCATGGCATCCCAGAAAAGGGGCCATCCAACTTTCCCTGGATGTTTCCAGTGACAGAGAACTCACTGCCGAATGAGGCAAGCAACCTCATACCAGGTGCAGTTGGCCTCCTTGAAACTTCCATTTTCTATTACAAGTGCTCACCTCTGTCACTCCAAGGGGACCATCTACTACTCTACCACATGATAACCCTTTGAACACTTGCAGCTAATTATGATATCCTCCCTTGTTCTTGTCTTCCTGAGAGGGCAAAATCAGGATGAAATTACTGTCTTCAGCAAACCCCTTGCATCCCTATGATTCTAGACCATAAGGAGAACTTCCAGCAATGACATACAGAATTTAAAAAGACTTCCACCATGGTTAATATTTTGTATGTGATCATGGTTTGTGGTTATGTAGATGATTCTTAGTCTTAGGAGATACATGCCACAGTGTTTAGGGGTAGAGTATCATGGTGTCTACAACTTATTTTCAAATGATATAGGAATAGATAGACAGAGATGCCTAAATAGAAATAAAGAGAAAGAAGTATGTAAATATGACAAGATGTTAACAATTGGGGAATCTGGTGGAGGCTTTACAGATGTCCATTGTCATTGTTTTTCATCTTATTGCAGTGTTTGAAATTTTTCATAATTAAAATTTGGGAGATAAAAGGGCAAAAAAGTTCAAGGGGATGAAATTGAAATAGAAAACTTTCAAAAACACAATAATCAAACAAAAAAAAGACCTCTAACAGGCAAGTTCCCAGGCCAGTGGGCACTACTTCAGGACATTTCCTGCCCCAAACTGAACAAATGCCAAAAGTACAGATTATTCCTAAAATATGAGAGTCATGCCTAAAGCAAGATGACTCAGACAGTTTGAAAGGTAAAGGATGGGCAAAAGTATGCCATGTAAATGAGAAAGAGAGAGAAGGAGAGGGGATGGGAGGGGGAAGAAGAAAGTCATAACCTATGCTAAGTGAAATAAGCCAGACAGAAAAAAAACAAGAACTACATGACTCCACTCAATATGTGGAACATAAAATTGAAAGCAACAAAGAAACAAGTCATCAACACCATCAATAGTTTAATAATTACCTGAGTGTAAGGGGCAGGGAGTGGGAGATGAGGGAGGGGAACTCAAATGTATGGTGATGGAAAGATAACTGACTCTGGGTGATGAACATATAACACAACACATAGATGATGTACTATAGAATTGTACACTTAGAACCTATGTGATTTATGCTGACCAGTGTCACCCCAATAAATTTAAAAATAAAAAAAAGAAAAGAAAAGAAAGTCATGATCTGAAGTCATGATCTTTCCTTCTGGTAACACTGATTTTATGGCAAAATTATAAGCACTTTATAACAATAAACATTTACTTTACAATGAAGATCTAACAAATACCTACGCAATCAAATAACGTAACAACAAATATACAAAAACTAAGTTTCAGGAAATACAAAGAATTGACACATATTTTTATGAGTTTATTTTATCTCTCTCAGTTTGTGACAGAGCAAGACAAATAATAAGTAAAGATATATACTTGAGTAACATAATTGATATGATTAATCTAATTGATATATATTAAACTCTATATTTTGAAAACAAAGAGTGTATCTTTTCACTAAAATTGACTATTAGGCCAAAAGAAAATGGAATAATCTTTAGAGTAAAAGACGTTCTGTTACCATAATGTAATAAAACTTGAAATTAATAAGAAACAATTTTTAAACTCCACTAAGTGTAATTTTTAAAACTCAAGTAATTCATGCATAAGAAAAGAAAGTTAAAAGTGAAACTGCAGGAGACTGGGACCAAACATACTTTATAGCTTTAAATCATTATACACATAAATATAAAAATAAATGTATTAAGCATCCAACTCAAAAAGTTAGAAAGAGACCCACAGAAAAACTAGACTTCTAAAGATAAAAGTAGAAATCATTAAATGAGAAAGCTGAAAAACAATAGAATATATATATATATATATATATATATATATATTCAAGAACATTTCAAACTATATTACAAAGCTATAGTAATCAAAAATAATGTGGTACTGACATAAAAAAGATACCAATGCAAAAGACCAATGCAAAAGAATTAAAAGCCCATAAATAAACCCATGCATATTCAGTCCATAAATATTTGACAAAGGAGCCAAGGATACTCAATGGGGAAAGAATAATCTCTTCAATAAATATGGTTGAGAAAACTGGATATTTACATGCAAAAGAATGAAATTGGACCCCTATCTTACACAAGTCAAAAAAATTTAACTTGAAGTGTATTAAAGACTTAAAGGTAAGACCTGAAACCATAAAACTCCTAGAAGAAAACAGAGGGAAAAAGCTCTTTGACATTGGCCTTGGCAATAATTTTGGGGGGCTATCACACCAAAAGCACAAGGAACATTAGCAAAAATAGACAAGCAGGACTACATCAAACTAAAAAGCTTTTGCAGCACAAAAAGAAACAATCAACAAAATGAAAAGGCAACCTATGGGAGAAACTTTTCCTCAAAAATTAAAAATAGAACCTATAGTAATGAGAGAAAATATTTGGAAACCGTATATCTGGTAAGAGGTTAATAGTCAAAGTGTGTAAGGAACTCCTACAACTCAATAGAATGCCCCTTCCAAATAATACAATTTAAAAATAGGCAAAGAACATGAATAGGGATTTTTCCAAAGAAGTTATACAAAAGGCCAACAGGTACATGAAAAGATGCTCAACATCACTGATCATCAGGGAAATACAAATTAAAACCATATGAGATTATCACTTCACACCCATTAAGACAACTATTTTCAAAAGACAAGAGATAACAAGTGTTGGCAAGGATGTGGGGTAAAGGGAACCCTTGGGCACTGTTGGTATAAATGGGTAAATTGGTACGGCCATTATGGGAAAAAGTATGGGGAGGGGTTCCCTGGTGGCTAGTGGCTAGGCCTCGGCACTGTCAACACCATGGCCGAGATTTGATTGCCAGCCAGGGAACCACCCCCTCACCCCACCCCACTCCCCAAAAATGTATGGGGAATCCTCAAAAAATTAAAAATAGAACTATCACATGATCCAGCCATCTCATTTCTGGAAATATATACAAAGGAAATGAAATCACCATCTCAAAGAAATATCTGCATTCCTATGTATATTGTAGCATTATTCACAATAGTCAAGACATGGAAACAACCTAAGTGTCCATCAACAGATGAATGTATAAAGAATGTACACACACACAGAGGAATATTATTTAGCAAAAAAAGGAAAGAAAATCTGCCATTTGTGACAGTATGGATGGAACTTGAGGGCATTATGGTGGTGAAATAAATCAGAGAAGGACAACATACTATATAACACCCCTTATAAGTGGAATCTAAAAAAAAAAATGCTTAGAAACAAAGAGTAGAATAGTTGTTGCCAAGGGCTGGGGGTTGGAGGAAATGGGGAGAGGTTGGTCAAAGAGAGCAAACTTCCAGTCATAAGATGAGTAAATTTGAGGGATCTAATGTACAACATGGTGACTATAGTTAACAATACTGTAATATATACTTCAAAGTTATGTGAGGTGATGGATGTGTTAACTAACATTATTGTGGCAATCATTTTGCAACATATGTGTATACATATATCAAATCATCAGGTTGTACACCTTGAACTTACACAATATTATGTGGCAATTATATCTCAATAAATCTGGGGAAAATAAATTCAAAATTAATTCTTTGGGTAAAAGGGTAAACCGTCAACTAACCAAATCATAGTGTGGCGAAGGGCCAGGCAAGGAACAAAAGTACAAATGCAAAAAAGAAAAAAAAGAAAAAAGAAAAAAATGAGAATAAATAATCTCATTAATACAAAGAAAATTTGCTCAACTCTGTGTACATAAGTAAAAAACTCAACTAAATAGCAAATGCTGTATGAAAAGAAAGATTGTTAGAAGAGCTAGAAAATCCAAATCATGAACAGGGTGTAGGAGGGACAAGAAAGTTTCAAAGAAATACCCTCTACTAAAAAGAAGAATAAATTCAAGCCCAGATGCATTCATGGATGACTCTAACCAGAACAATCAAAGCCAGTATCATTCTTAATAGGAACACACTACAATTATTCCCAGTAAAGCCAAAAACTAGATAAGAATGATAACAATATCTATTCTTTAATGTGTAGGAAGGAATTACCCAATGAAACTTGACAAGACGAAAAAATAAAATATATAAAAAGTCAGAAAGGAAGAAACTAAATTATAAGATTGTAAACCTGGCAAACCTAAGAGAATCAACTGAAAATCATTGCAAACAATATAATTCATAAAAGTGGCTGGGCACGAGACTATTATGCGAAAATCAGTAACTGTCCTCTAACACACAGCACAACCAATTAGATCACAGAACGAGAGAAGAGATTCCTGTTACAGCAATAAACAAAGAAATAAAAGATCAAGCAAACACTAAGGAGCAAAAACTGCATGAAAAAAATCAGCTACTACTGAGTGGCACAAAAGAGGTCTTGAGTAAATCAAAAGGCACACCCTGTGGCTGGTAGGGAAAACTCAATTTTATTAAAGCTGTTAATTCTCCTTTTACTTCTCTAAAAATTGCAGGACATCACAAGAAAATTACCAAAGGGGCTCATTTTTTAATGGGCAAGCAAAAATACTCAGGAAAACTCTGAAAAAAAACAAAACAAAACAGAAAAGTAGCTAATTAGGTCCCTTCCTCACTCTCCCCTGTTCTGGAAGGAAAATGCTCAGGAGGGAGCATTACACTGGGAGCCCCTCTTTCCTTGAAGGATGACTGTGAAAGAGCCCCTGAATGGCTCCCCGGAAAGGGACTCAACCCCACTCCACCCTCCACACCCAACATCACTGCAGTGTGGCAGAGCCCCAGCTCCCTGTAGCCGACACCTTCTCGCGTCCCCAACCCTGGGAAGTAGAGAGATGTAGACAGCATGTCCCTGAGTTATCACCCCGGCGCAGCACTTCCGAGTGCTGGGAATTCTGGTCCTCATCATCAGAAAGCTCTGCCACGTATCCGAGAGACGCTGTATGGGTTGAATTGTGTCCGCCCTCCACACCACCAAAATAAAGATATACTGAAGTCTTAACCCCCAGTACCTCAGAATGTGACTTTATTTGGAAAGAGGGTCATTGCAGGTGTAATTAATTATGATGAGGTCGTACTGAAGCAGAGCTGGCCCCTGATTCAATATGATTGGTGTCCTTATAAAGAGATGGCCACGTGAAGACAGAGGGTTGAAGTGACACATCTACAGGCCAAGGAATGAAAAAGATTGCCAGAAGAGTCAAGGAAGAGTCCCTGTGTAAGTTTTAGACAGAGAATGCCCTTGCAGATTTCTCCAGAACCGTGAGACAATACATTTCTGCTTTAAGCCACCCAGTGGTACTTTGTCATAGCAGCCCTAGGAAATTAATACAGATACCTAAAGTCAGAATCTGTGCATTCCACATCACTAGGGAGGGAGGCAGCTGAGCACCTGCTGGAAATTGCCTAGTTTAAAAACAATAAAGAATTTTAAAGGAAATTCTGACCAGTGCAGCTAGGAACGCAAAGATCCCATGCCTGAGAGGCATGCCCTCAGGGTAAGACATCGCTTTCCCACGCTTCCCAAGTTTGCCCAGCTTCCACCCCAAGGACTGACTGGCCGGGGCTGCCTCCTCCTCCTCAGTAACTACAGCCCCCTTCTTCAACGAGCTCACCTGGCCAGGACCAAGCTGGCTGCTGCTACTCAACACTTGTAACCCCAGTGACCCTGGGGAGAGAAGGGAGCCTCAGAGGGTCCCCAGACTGCACTTCTGGATCTGATATTGCTGCATGTGGGGCCTGGAGCACTAAATTCTGGGGAGAAGATAAGCCATGTTATTTGCACTCCAAATTGTGGGGGGAACCCAGGTCATACATGTGCCTCTTGCCTCTCTCACTTACCCACCTGGTAACAACTTCTACTCATTCTTCAAAAAGCAGGTCATGTCACCTCTTCCTTCAGAACATAAGCTAATCACTTCTTCCTTTGTGTCATCCCTGGGCATCGTACATATGAAGTGTGACAAAAAAAATTACACTGTTTAAATTTTTAAAAATGTATTATAGTAACACACAGCCATTAATGCCCCTCAAAATACTCTTTGCTTCAAACACACGTACCCCATCATTCCTGCCACTTTCTGAAGCAGGTCTGGAAGTCCTCTTTAGTGAGTGGCTTTAGTTGTGCTGTTGTGGCTGCCTTGATGACCTGAATCGATCCAGGTCACACAATGCTTCTGGTATGTCAATTTCTGTCAAATAAAAACATTATAATGTGTACTCATGAACCTTATTCACCAGATCTGGCACCAGGAGACTTCTGGCTGTTCCCCAAAGTCAAAATGACCATGAAAGGTAAACATCTTGAATTGATTCAGGACATCAAGGCAGGCACGAGAGCACAACTAAAGGCACAAAAGAGAACTTTCAGAACTGCTTCAGAAAGTGGCAGAAACAATGGGATACATGTGTTTGAAGTGAGGGGGAGTAATAGCAATGTGTCTTTTACTGTAATATATTTTTTTAATTTAAACATTCACTGTACTTTTTCACACCTAAGTAATTTAATTTTAATTTATTGGGGTGACATTGATTAGTAAAAATTACATAGGTCCCAGGTGTACAATTCTACATTACATCTTCTATGAGCTGTATCACCCAGAGTCAGTTCTCTTTCTATCACCATGTATTTGTGTCTCTGTCCCTTCTCCCCCATCCCCTCCCCCTTACCCACAGGTAACTACTATATTATTGACTGTGTCCATGTGTTTTGTTTCTTTGTTGCTTTTGATTTTATGTTAACAATCAAACTAAATTTCTCCATCCCTTTCCCTTATTTTACCCACTCTCCCAGCCCCCCTCCCATCTTAAAGAAGTACTTCTAACACTGCTCGTAGTGCTGGATTGGTGCTGATGTATTTCTAACTTTTCCTTATCTGAGACGCTCTTTATCTGTCCTTCAGTTTTGAATGCTAGCCTTGCTGGATACATTATTCTTGGTTGTAGATCCTTGGTTTTCATCACGTTGAATATTTTCTGCCAATCCCTTCTGGCCTGTAAAAAGTTTTTGGTGAGAAATCAGCTGAGAGTCCAATGCGTGTCCCCTTATACATTACTACTTGCATTTTTCTTGCTGTTTTTTTTAGAATTTTCTCTTTTTCTTTAACTTTTGCCATTTTAATTATAATGAGTTTTGGTGTGTTCTTGATTGGGATGATCTTGTTTGGGATTCTCTGTGCATCCTGGACTTGTATGTCTATTTTTCATCAGGTTAGGAAAATTTTCAGTCATTATTTCTTCAAATAACATCTCGACCCCTTGCTTTTCCTCTGTCCCTTCTGGTACACCTATGATTCTGATATTCTTCCGCTTAAAATTGTCCCAGAGGAATCTCAAACCATCCTCATTTTTCTGCATTCTCTTATCTGTCTGTTCTAAATGGGTGTTTTCTGCTGGTTTTTCCTGCAAATCACTGTTTTGTGCTTGTTTTATCTGGTTTGGTGACTTTTACACCATTCTTCATTTCAATTAATGTAGTCATTATCTCTCTGGTCCTTTATAATGGTTTGCAAGTGTCTTTTGATTTTTGCTATCCATTGAAATTATCATTCAGTTCTTTAACCATTTTTATAATTGTTGCTTTGAGCTCTGTTTCTGATGGGTCATCTGTCCCCATCTCTTTAATTCCCTGGTTTCTCATATTTCCAACCCCCTGGACCCTGCCAGCTCCAGTGTCTTTGGTGTTCGCTGCTGATACTGGGCAGGCAGAGGTCTGTGGGGGAGAGATATTTGGGGCTTTGTTTTCTTCCTGTGGCTCCAGGGGTCGTGCAGGGAATTTGGGCATGGTTGCGCCTTTCTGTTCTCGGTTTGCCCCATGCGCTGGTTCTTCCCCGAGCCTTGGGGTTAGCTGTCCTGTTGGCTGGTGTTTCAAATCATCCTGGTTGTGGGCTGAGAAATGCATGCACGCAGCCCCCTTTCTTCTTCTCCTTCCCAACCAGAGTGGCTCCTGACCACCCAGTTGCTCCCCCTCCTCTGGGAACCAGAGTAAAGTCCAGGAGCTGTGGTTTGCTGACCAGTCTGCACCTCCTGGGGCCAAAGTGAGGTGGTCACAGTATCTCACCTGTGGGCCCCCTTTCCTTTGTCCCACAGACCAAGTGAGGCCTGGAGCTCTCTCCCGCCGCTGTCTTCCTCCTCCCTCCCCCAGTGGTAGAGTTCCAAGCAGGGACCTGCCCAGCCACATCTCTGCTCTTCCCTTTTATTTCTCCTTTGTTTAACCCTCTGCCCACTTGCAGGTACCTTAAGGCCATGAATGGGTTTCTTAGCTGTGATTGTGCGATGTGTAGAGGGTCCTTGGTTGAGGTATAGGTGTTTTATTAGTTGTAATCTCCAGAAGAGTTTTTCGGAGGTCCTTCTCATGCTGCCATTTAGTTGCATCTCTGAATTTTAACTTTTAGATGCTTAACAAAAATTCTTTCCTCTTTCAGGATCCATTTTTTTTAGACAGGCAGCACATGTAAGGGCCCACAACTCCATTCACTGCATTTTAAAATCATACCTCTTATGTTCCTGTTACAGCTCTTATTACAGTCTAGAGCAGGGGTGTCCAATCTTTTGGCTTCCTTGGGCCACACTGGAAGAAGAATTAATTGTCTTGGGCCACACATAAAATACACTAACACTAATGATAGTTGATGAGCTAAAAAAAGGTCACAGAAATGTTTTAAGAAAGTTTACAAATTTGTATTGGGCCGCATTCAAAGCCATCCTGGGCCACATGGTTCAGTAGACTGGGAGCTTCTTACAGGTAGGGTCTATGTCTTTCATCTCTGTCACCCCAGTACCTAGCACTGTACCCTACACCAATAATGCTTTATGGCTTCCACTGTGCTTTCATATGCATTAGCCTTTCCAACTGTAGATAGAATGTTAGAATGTTCTCGCTTATACTAGGATGAAATCTCTCTCCTGAGATTTTATTTGTAGCTGGTGATCTCCCTCATTAAACAAAAAGTTCCCTAAGAGAGAAATGCTAGTTCTTTGCCCTCCTCTGATCCTAACCCCATTTACATAGAAGTCTCCCTCAGTAAATGCAACTTTAGCTGCTGCCATCACCACTCTTCCTAGTTCCAAGGAAGCATCTGATAATGCCATTATGTCTCTATAGTGCTTCCTGTAACTCCAGGGAATCAAGCAGTCCAATTTGTTTAATGCCATGTGATCTGATGCACCCACATCACATTTTATAGTCTTAATTTAATTGATTATAGACATTGTGACATGCCTGTTTTTCAGAGAAACAGACCACCTCTTACATTAGTTATTTGGCCAACAGCACTCTCCTCATTGGCAGGGGCAGGAACTTTCTATATCTCTTAACTAGTAACAGATATTTCCTCCTGGAATAAGAATCAAAACACTTAGTAATGTTCATAGCCTTTGACCCAGCAAGTTCTACTCCAAGAAGTTTACCCTAGGAAAATGGGGGGTGGGGGTGGGGGGTGGGATTATAGCAGCACTGTTTATATGTAACAGGGGAGATGTCACTGGGGAATTTAGTGTAATCTCTCCAAAGCAAACACAAGGGATGTGGTTGGCCACAGGACACCAGCAGCCTGAGCCTAAGTTGTCTTGAAATGAGGAAATGGTGATCTCTCAGGCTCACTCAGCACTATAAGAGGTTGAGATACAGCATGCCCTGGGTGGGCTTGAAGATAGATCAGTCACTGGATCAGCCACTTGCCTCTCTAGCCTTGGGGTCAGTCACTTCCTCTCCCACAGGTAAGTTATCCAGTTCCCCTGGTCTCCCATATATCTTGCAGTCCTACCTGGGAAATTGCCTGATTCAAAGACATCTTACAGGATAAAGCCTAGAACGGGTGGCTCATCCTTCCTAATCCAGTATGTCCCCATCTCCACATTGTGAGTCTTCACTCAACTCTCTTTCTCTGCTCTTTGGAGAGTCAGAAGCATCATTTCCTAACTTTTTCCTGGGAGTTTCTCTGTTTCCTCCCTGGGTTTAAGCAAACATGGACAGCCCTTTCACCAACTCTCCTATAGCAAAAAGTTAATTCAGTGCATTATATTATTTATGGGTCAGATTCTTTGGGTTGCAAGTAACAAAACCACACTCAAATAAATTTTAACTAAAACAAAAAGGAAGGAAAGGGAAGGGGGAAAAGGGAGATGTATAGGAATAAATGATTTCAGGTATAATAGGACCCGGGAGTCCCAAATTTATCATTAGGGTCCTCTCACTCTCTTTGTTCTCTGCTTTCTCAGTGTTGGTTTCAGGCTCAGGGTGACTCTCCTTTGTCATGTAATAGTAAAGATGGCCATTAGCTGCTCTAAAATTATATCACCTTTCTAGCTAATGATTTCATCAGTGGTCATGTAGGGTAGGGGATAGGAGGTGTGGGAAGGGTTATTTATTGTTTTATTTTGTTTTTTTGCTAGGCCCAGGAAATATCTCAGAGAAGGCTCTGAGTAGCTTGGTGGAGGAAATGTGCCTAACCCTAAACCAATCATGGTGGCCAAAGGATATATGCACATAGATACCATATATCAGGCATGTCCAACCTGCAGCCCAGGATGGCTTTGAACGCAGCCTGACACAGGTTCTTAAAACGTTATCAGATTTTTTGGCGACCTTCTTTTTAGCTTATCACCTATCATTAGTGTTAGTGTATTTTATGTGTGGCCCAAGATAGTTCTTCCCATGTGGCCCAGGTTAGACACCCCTGCTATATATCCACCCTTTGTGCCAGGGAATGAGGTGGGCCTCGTCAAACTTCATGGACTAAGAAACAAAGGGAGGTAGTTCCCCGAAGATATGCTAGACAAAGAAGAAGGCAGGTCCTTTCCACCTCACTGGTTCTGTCCCAGTCTCTGTCCCTGTACATAGTCTTTCCTGCATTTGGTCAGGAGTCAGCTTCCACAGACTGACAATTTTATATTTAGCAGGCAGTGCTGGGTTCCAAAGCAGACATCAGCCTCCTTCATGCAGCTCCTGATATCAAATTCGGGTCTGCTCTTACAGCAAACAACAACAGAACTAAGTGGTACGATCCTCAGAGTTTGTCCACAAGTCTAGCTTTACCCTGAGTGAACCCCACTTCCCTTGCCTCCCCTAAGGCAGAGATCACTGAGGCAGGTCCTGGACAAATCTGGGAACTCTGAAGCTCCGTAGCATGGCTGCCACACAGGTCTGTATCTGCCCAGAAGAAGGGAGGCCTAAGAGGTCCTTTATGAGCTAACAGCTACCTGCCTGCAGCACAGATACAAATAGGCATGAAAGCCCCAAGGCTGACACAGGAAGAACTTCAAGGCTTAGACTTGAGACCTGCATCACATGGCTTGAGTAACAGAACTGTTGTCATATGTGGTACTTCTGTTATTTCTGGTGGTGCTGTGGCTGGAATCCAAAGGCAGCAGACCTGCAGTTCTGCATTCCTCTGATCTGATGGACGTCTTCCCCCCCACGGGCTGCCAGCACCACCACACTCTGTGGGATGTGTCTCTGTGAATTGATACAAGAGGCCATGGGGAGCGGCAACCACCCACTGGAGGTACCCTTGTCTTATTTCTATTCTTTACACTGCTTTCAGTTGATTTGGGTATAAACCAAAATGAAGGAACTTTGAACAGGATCTGAGTGGTCAGTCTTGCCCACCTTTAAACCCAGAACAAACCTGATGGGTCAGCCAAGCTCACCAATGAGCTGTGAGGCTCCTGCCCAAGCTCTGAAAACAAGTAAAGCTTTTGAGTAGAGTTACAGGCATATACGAAGAAAGCCATGTGTTGGCTCTGCTCACCCTTCTCTTCAGGCTTGAGTGGCCCCAGCACACTTATAGAGTTCAACAGCTCTCCTTGGCAGAGAGAGGAGTGGCCCTAGGAGTGCCTGTATTGCTGTCATTGTTGAACATGGAACGCTGTGTTCTGAAAACATTATGGGTGATTTATATACATTATCTCATCTAAATTTTACAACAGACTCATATCAATATCCTCTTTTAAAAAAGAAGACTGAAGTTAAACAACTTGCCAATAATTACAGAACTGCCAGCTAACTGAGGGACTTCAGGCCTTCACTCTACAAGTTCCTCCTTTAATTGGGAGGAGTTCTATCAGAGCCGCCCAGCCCCATACACTGAGACGTGCCTCTCCCATAGTATTTGGCCATGGAATAACCCTGTGAAGAATGGGTGAAGTGACCTGGCACCTCCAGAATGTTCCCTGGGCTCCAACTCCTTTGTTCCAATGGCAAGAAGAACAAGAGTCCCAGCTCCAAGACTTTATTCCTGTGCAGGGTGTCACAGAATCTGCTCACACAGACAGCAGGCTAAGGTTCCCATTCAGACATGGCTTTCTCAGCTTTGGAAGTTAAAAGATTAGATTCATCTAAGCAGTAAGGTTCTCTGACTCTCCAGGTAGAATTGTTCCCACCTCAGGTTCTGTCACATTCCAGGTTCTGTAGAAAATTCTAGTTTTGATAGGCTCAAAACAAAACCTTAATCTCCTTGAGGGAAATCTGGGTTCCTTTGGGCTAGTGACCCCCTTTTTTCTACTTTTATCCCTCCCTTGGCTCCAGAACAGCCCACTGAATTATCTCACATACCAGACACCAAGGTGGGGTTAACCCCAAGAGCAGTATAAGCTCCAGCTCAGTAATGTCAACACGGGCCCCCAGGTTCCACCATCTCTCTGTCACTGTGTGGGCTCTGTCCTCAGGAGGGTTTCTGAGGGTCTGTCTTATTCTTGTATCTGGTTTTTTTGCTTTTATTTTCCCAAAGGAATAAATACTTTCCTGGAGGCCCTCAGGAGACACCATTCTTTGCCCATCACTGGCAAGGAGAATGGGATCGTCACATTGAGCCTAGACTAATAGCCAAGGGACCAATACATACCAGAAGGTCAAATACCCTGACCACTGTTGAATTTAGCACCTGGGGTTTGTCAGGATATTGAATGTCAGGACAGGATAATACATTACAAAGCCCATCAGGGCCTGAAAGTCCACCTCCAGCTCCCTATGGTGTGTCTTCTCCTATTCTTAAGGCACTCTTGTTTTGTACCTGTTAAGTCGCTCGTGGTTTGGCAAGTTTCCCATAAACCCCTTTTAACCCCCAAGTTGAATCCCCAAGATACTTTAAGTCTTCATAATTAATAAGCTTAACCAATATCTTTTCAAAGTTTGAGCTCATCCCTTTTTGTGACAATATATGCCTGTCACATCTTACTGTAGTCTGGCAGAATGTCACCACTTGGTCTGTCTTCTGCTAGTATGAGACATGAAGGGGTCCATTCATGTTCCTCTAAAGAGCTGCTGGAAAAAATCTTGTCATATAAACAAACCAGATACAGTAAACTCTCCGTTAACTGGCTCTCAAGCAACTGGCACTCTCAAGAAACCGGCAAAATGTTTTTTTATTGAGATTTTGCTGGTTGCTTACCTGCCAGTTAACAGAGAATCTATTTACATTTAGCCAGCATCTACCAATTCCCATAGGTGCCGGTTAACTGAGAGTCTATTGTAATTCACATCCCAAATCACCTCTTTCATGGAGTGGTTAGAAGGATCAAATGTTCTGGGACATCCCTTCAAATTGATAAAATTCCTTGGATAAGTAAAAAAAAAAATTTTTCCCTCACTATCCATAGGTATTTCTTAGTACCACTTCCCACCAAATACTACCTACCAACTGGCTCTCAGTCAATAGGCCCCAACTCTGAGAAAACCTACACAAATCCCCATTGTGCCCAGTTACTTAGCCACTACCATAGTGGGGGGTGATGGGGTATCACTGAGAATTAGTAGCTCTTCAAAGAGTTTCTGTATCTCCCTGATTTCAAACAATAAAATCTAATCTGCTTTCAGAAAACACAATCCACATTCCATTCACCAAGAAAGAAAAGATTATTTTAGTTTAGGGCTTCCTTTCTAGTCTCCCCTCCTGATCTCTGGGTATTTAGGAATCCCTGCGATCAAGGCACCCTGGATTTACCCACAGATCCAGGTGAGATAAACCCAAGAGAAGGAGGAGGGACAGTACTCAACTCTGTGTGGCCTCGGCCCACTCTACCCACCACAGCTGGAGCGAAGAACCACTCTGTACCTACATGCTGCCTTTGGAGAATGCCAACATTTTATAATGGCTGGATTCAAAATCAGATACCAGGGAACCAGAAGAGCCAGGATCTGACCCAGGTCTCACTCCAAAAGTATTTTCACTTTGCAAAAATCATATGCTGTTGATATGTCTGTCTACTTGGAAAACCCAAGAGAATTATTTGAAAATCTATCAGAGCCACAAAGAGAACTCAGTAAGTTGTCTGCTTTTAAAATAACTTAAACCATTTCTGACAGCGTCGTGAAAAAAGTTACTATTTAAGGTACTTACTAAAATCAGCATGATTCCTTCTCTGGGCAGTAACACTGGCTATCTCTGGAGGGGAAAACTAGGTGGCCAGGGATGGGAGTAGGAAGGAGACTTGCCCTTCACTAGATGTTTGGACTTTTAATTCTTGTGCCATATGCACATTACCTATTGAAAATAAATAAATAAGATTCCATGGGAATTAATAAGCAGTCAGGCAAAAACTTCAGGACATTAAGAGGACATTAGACATCATGACAGTAGAACAGCTGTTGAATTCTTCTATCGCTTCTCCTTTACTTTCAATCCAAAACAATATTAAACAACATTCAGATGCTATCAGATGGATTTCAACCCTTTCTAATGAAATGCAATGTTTTTTCAAATGTCTAAGAAGATAAGAATTTTCTCTGTAGTTTTTAGGGATAGATAAAAGAGGTTTTGCTGTTAGCTCGCTATTAGTTTACTCTGGGGGCTGGATAGTTTATTACTCCTTTTATTACTTCCCTTTGAGCAAAATAATTGTTAGGTTGAAATCGAATTACCTCTGTTTCAGAAGGTTCAATGTGTATCTCTCTCTCTCTCTCTTTCTCTCTCTCTCTTTTAAGAGAGCTATTAAGCAAAAAGATACCATAATTTTGGGCAGAAAAAGTTTTCACAACAAAACTTTGCAAGCATTTAGATGTTTTATTCTTCATAATTATTCAGTTTCTCTTTTGCCAAAGGTACACACAGATCCTGGGCATCTTGAGTGCTTTTAAGGAGAAAACCTTGTGTGATTTAAGTAGAGGAGTATGTAGAGTCACAGTTTGCCAATCCCACGTGTTTCCCAAGAGAGGAATAATTATTCATTGTATGATATAAGGAGCCTTCAGTTGTATTTTTAAAAATGGACCAAGAGTCTCCTGGAATAAATAATATTTATATAGCAACCAAAATATGAAATACCGAGGAGGAACTTTAACAAGAATTTTGCAGACTGGGGAGGAAGAACACCAGAAAAGTTTTCTGAGGATTATAAAGTAAGGACTTGAGTAAATGGAGGGGCTTGCAAAATGTGGTGGCAAAGAGCTCAGATCCTGGGGTTATAGGGACCTGCTGTGCCTGTAAACTGCTCGCTTGTAAAAATAGGGATTATTGTAATACCCACTTCCTAGTCCTTCCTAGAGAAGGGGTGTTGTTTCCTGTGATGCTGTTTGCATTTTACTTTGTTTAACAATGGATGAAGATGCGAACATTTTCTGTAACAAATGGGACAGAGGCCAGAACAAGCTGGGACTCAAGTTGTAACAAGCTGTATTTTCTAGTAGGGTCTCTGCCACATCTGAATTCGTGCCCAATGTCCACAATCTTATCTCATGTATGGCCACTGTATTAGTCACAGTTCTCTACAGAAACAGAACAAGATATACATAGATAGGTTTATTTTAAAGAATTGACTCATGACCACAGGGGCTGGCAAGTCTGAAATTGGTGCAGCAGGCCAATAGGCTGGAAATTCAGACAGGGTTTCCATGTTGCAGTCTTGAGGCGGAAGTGATTCTTCTCAAGGAAACCTCAGGCTTTCCCTTTATGGCCTGCAACTGGTGAGATGAAGCCCACTTAGATTGTGGAGGGTAATCTGCTTTACTTAAAGTCAACTGACTGTAGGTGGTAGTGACATCCACAAATACCTTGGGAGCAACCTCTAGGCTAGTGTTTTTCCAAACAACGGGGCACCATAGCCTCGTTAAGTTGACAAATAAAATCAACCAACACAGCTACCTCCCAGCTACAAGGGGCTTCCTGGACCTACCACTTAAGCTGTATTTCCTTTCCTTATTCACCTCCAAGGGGTTAGTTAGAATCTTCCTTTAGCTTCATCTAACACAAAAGAACTGATTAAAAATCTCACTTTCCTGTAGGCCATCTGACTACCTTCAGTGGTCCCCTCAGTGCCTCCCAGGGTAGTTAACACACACTCACACACACACACACACACACACACACACACCCCCTCTGGGAGTAAGGAGCTAGCTACTTCAAAGACTCAAAAGTGGTTTTTCCTATAAATGCCAACCAAAGTGACCTTCTGGTCCCTCTCCCACTTGAGATAGGAAAGTGAGGGAAAGAAAAACAAGCACAAGGACTTAACCTCGTGGGACAGGTAGCTACATATAATAGAAAAACAAAAAAAGGCAAACAACCTAAAGATCCTGTAATAGGTGGTTGGCTAAAAAATATATATATATGTATGGTTTATCTACATAACAGATCACTATGCAGTGACGCATGATCTCATGTGTGAAGATTTCAGCACCTTGAAAAATATATAATATAGTAAGTAAAAAAAACTTAAAATCAGGTCATAAAACAGTATATTCAATATGATTCCAGTTTTGTAATGTACACATTTGTATAGAAATTATACATACATAATTTCAAATATATGTATACATATAATTTCACGACTACATATAGTCATCTACCATGTACTGTAAGACAAATCATTATTTAATATACCAGTAATTAAATTATGACAGCATCAATTTAAGATACATCCCAACTTCAGAAATGTTAAAAAGTGAAAAAAAATATGCATCTTAGAACTGATGAAATACAAGGGCTGTCCGGAGAAAATCCAGTCATTGTCAGTGCAATGAGAATAGTTACATGGATGGATCCTTTTCAGCCAGCACTCATATATACGTACATATAAACGATATGTATATGCCCAGAAAAAAACAGAACATATTATACCAAAATAGTAACAGTGGTTATCTCTAGGCACCATCATTATGGGTAGCTTATTTTCTGTGCTTTCTAAACATACGGTATTTGGGTAATTAGTAAAAACAATAAATACTATGTTACCTACCACTCCAACTCTTCTAACCCTTCTTCCTTTCTCTTATTTCCTCTCCTTTGTTCAGACCCCAAGTCAGTGCCATCATGCTGAGCCATGCTGGGACTGAGGAAAAAGGAAATTGGCTTGAATGCAAGCAAACTCATCAGTGACGCTTCCAAAATCTAATTATTTGCTTATTTCACTTTCAATTGAGAAAGGGCCATGCTTTAAAATTAATGTTTTGAGATTTAATACACTTACTTTTCAATTTTTCAATATTTTTAAACTACTTTCATGTACTAGAAAAAAAACACTTAAAAAATACAGAAAAACAGGAACACGGGGAACACATTTTTTCTGTTGCCTGAGGCTCCAATACGGTTCAGCAGAATACTCTTTAAATTCTTGATATTTTTTTGGTCATCACAGATTTTTTGCCTTGATATTGATCTTTTAAAAATATTACATTAAACTAAACATGACTTGATTATTGAATTTTTTGTTGCCTCCTTCAATTCTGCCCCCAAGCCAAATGCCTCTCTCACCTTACTCTAGTCCTGCCTTTGCTCCGGTCATCATCCCTTTCACACGTCTTACCCTCCTTTCCTAGACTGCGGCTATCCTGAGAAAAAGGTGTGGCTTATTTACCTTTGTATCTCTGTGTCCTATCCAATACCTAGCACGGAGCCTGCCGGCAGTGGGCTTCAACCCTGTTCTGTTGAAGACAGAAAGGGAAGAAGGAAAACAGCTCATGACAACGGCTAACATTCTAACGTTTAATGAGTGCTTATTGTGTACCAGGCAGTGGGTTAAACGTTTTGCTTGTTTAATCTAATAACTCAATAATTGGAATAAGGCACCCATTTTACAGATGAGAAAATTGAGGCCCACAGAGGTGAGTACATTGTCATGCATGAGTGATGATGGCAGAATTTGGAACAGCTCTGCTCAGGTTCCTCAAACATTTCCTGCTTTGACTGCTTCTCTTCTGGGTATGGGAATGAGATGAGAAGGAGGAAGAGGGAACAGAGGGAGAAAGATGAAGGAACAGACGTAGTAGAAGAACAGAACTGTCACACTTCCACCTTAGTTATCTGCTTGACAACCGCATCATTAACCCCACTTTACAGATAAGAAACTGAGATGTAAGAAAGTTAAAGGGACATGTTTGATTCCTTCTATGGTTAGCCACCCTGGTGGGTGGGGCAGGTAGAGTGCCAGGTAGGATGGGTAGGTGGTCAGCAGGCCAGCTGCCCTCCCGCCTAACTGCCTCGGCAAGCTCAAGGCAGCTTCCTCTGCAAACCTTCCTTGCTTGCTAAGTGGAGCCAGCACCTCCTCCTGGTGGGCAAATCTCCCTCATTCTGCCCTGCTCAGACGTGGCCGTGCCCTCACCAGGGACCGCGTGTGGAAGGAAGAGACTCGCTAAGGGCCCAAGCTGATGTCAACAGCCTCACAGAGTTGCTCTTGTCTCGCCTGCTACAACTGGTCTGCTCCCCACCACATTTCCCGCTTTATGATGGGGAGAGCCCCTGAAAAACACTGATGGAAAAAACGAAACTCAGAACACCCAAAATAAAATCTAAAATGGCCAAGAAATAAAAATAAGACGGTGAGAAAAAAATAAAATTCACAAGACTTCCCGAGGAGTAAGGAATCGAGGCACGTCCTGCAGAAATGCTTAACGATGGGAAGAGTTTCGGTCATGAACATGCATAGATGATTTCTGGAAAGAAAGACCTGAGGTCTAGGGAAGAAGGAAACATGTATCTTTCATTGTATACCTTTTTGTAGTGCTTGATTTTTTTTAACCATGTGCCTCTATAACATTTTTCAATGAAAGAAAAGTGTATTTTAAAGTGTTCCGCCACCAATAGCAGGCTGAGGCCACAGCCACCACTCTGCAGTGGCTCATCTCCAGAGCTTCCTGGAGCACAGGGCAGAAAGCCCCAACCAGCCTTCCTGCTGTTAGAGAACAGCTCAGGGCATGACGCATAGGGGTGGGTCCCATATCCTGCAGAGTACATGTGCCTCCAAATTAGGCGGCTAATGATTCTGAGGACTCAAAGTCACGTTTAAAATCGGAGTCAGCTGAACTAAAATTAGATGAGTAATTTGCTTCTGGAAAGCGGAGCACGCCAACACAGACTGGAGCTATTTCCTTGGGAAACCGGGCACCACCTTATCAGGAACTCCAGGTTAGGGTTAGTGGTTATGACTCCGTCCTGGGGCAGAACTGAAGTAGTGAGTCCAGTCTAGTCTATCACCCTCAGGTCAGGTTGGATCCTGACTAAGGCTGCAAGGCCAGGTGACGATCACACGACCTCCGGGGGTCACAGAGCAGAATTAGAGGAAGAGTGGAGCAAAGACTGACCTCAGGGTCAGACCTGTACAGGAGTGTCCAGTCTCCAGAAAGAGAGAGATGAGAGGCAGCATCCATAATCTTCATAGAGAATACTCTTATTCTGAGGAAGATAGCTGTCAATAAAGCAAGTGACCAGAATAGTGGCAGTTGGAGCAATGGGTGTTAAATTGGGCCCTGAGGGTCTATAAAGGGGCTAAACTGGATGATCAAAGTAAACCCTGTAGAAAGTCTTTTCTTAGGAATTTCGACCCCAGAAAGTCTCTAGTGTGAAGGAAAGGGAGTTGGGGGCTGGGGGATTACTAAGATGCTTGAAATGAGGGGAGATGGGTGACCATGCCAAGAGTGAGTGGATGCCTTTTCTACGCCTTTGGGAATGTCCATCTTTCGCCCAAGTGGCTTCCCCTGCCATGTCAGAACTATCTTCTTGTTCAAATCTACCCACCCACACCTCTGCTCCCAGGTCTTATGGACTTAGAAATACAAACTTATTTAAATGTCAAAACAAAGGAAAAATAGAATTAGTGGTCCAAGTTTCCACCACAGAAAATTTCCAAATTATCAGCTATTTGGAATTGACTGTGCTACTTTTCTACTACCAAGATAAGGACCCAGAGATTACATCACAGAACCTTGGAATTAGAGAGGACCAGTGAGCAGCCTGTGGCCCTGGAGGGATGATTCAGAGCATGCATGGGTTTAGGAATCGTAGTTACCTATATGTTAATTCCAGCCCTGCCACTACTTGTTTAACAGTTCTCAAATTTGAGCTTGCATCAGAATCACCTGCAGGGCTTTTAGAAAACAAATATCTGGGCCCCGTCCCCAACAATTTGGACTGTTTAGGTCTGGGATGGGACCCAAGAATCTACATTTCTAACAAATTATCAGCTGCTGCTGATGCTGCTGGTCCAGGAACCACACTTTGAGCATCACTCCAGCTGTGTGATCAGCTGCCTCCCATGCACGTATATCCCTAAGAATCGTAGGTATTTGCTGGAGCTAGGGTTGACCTGAGACCTGGCATATGGCACTCAGTTAATACCTGCTCTTGACTGTCGGATGGAGAGAGGGAGTCATTTGCCCAAGACCACCCTGCCCATGCAATGCAAAACTGGGACCAAGCCCTGGGCTCCTCCTCAGTGCCCAGCGGCGTTTTTCCCCCGCCAGCGCCGCTGCCTCTGGCTCTGAGCGCTCCAGCTGCGCGGCCACCAAGTGTGCGGATCCCTGCCCACGCTGCTCTGCCTCATCGGCGGCTCGGCTAATGCCTGTCGTCCTTGGGGTGGCTAGAGTCCTCTAGTCTCTTTCGGCGCTGAGAGCCACCCCGGGGTGGGCTGAGATCTGGAGGAGCTGGGTTCCTAACTGCGGCCGGCAGGCGTGGTGGAAGGGGGGCCTGGGGCGAAGGGCCACTACCGGGCCGCCAGCCCCCAGGCAGCCCTGAGAGCTGCCAGGCGTGGCGCGGCCCGCAGCGGCGCTCGGGGGCACGGCGGGTGGCAGCCTGCACCTGGCCCTGGGAGGGGGTAGGTAGGACGCGCCCCAGTGGCCGTGCAGGCCCCGCCCCGGCCCCGCCCTCCAGGACGTCCCGTCTGGGAGCCCGCGAGCTGCTCAGCCGCGTTGCTGCGGCTTTGCCTTGGCGCGACAGGTAAGCGGCAGAAGCAGCCCGCGACCTTCCCTGGCCCCCGCCACCCTCCCCCGGACTTGGAATCCAGAACTCTCCTGCTTCTCGGGACTTCCCCGCCTCTGCCAAGTCCTTGTTCTCTGCCGACTTGGCCTCCTCCCCTTCCCCCTCACCACCTCCTCCCATAGTAAAATGAAGCGAGTGGGCCAGACTGCTCCTAGTCTGTCGTGGTGGCCTCTAGCTCCTCCCTCGGTGGGACCCCTGTCCACCTTTGCGCCTTCCTCAAACGATGGATGAAAGAAAAGCTCAGACCTCTGGGACTTGGAGGGGTGGAGTGGGAGAGGGACACGCCACAGCACTCCCTCCAGGGCTTTACTCCCCTTCACCCACCCATGCTGCTGCATTCCTTAAGTGTCCTGTCTGCCAGGTTGGGTCACCCATGCGCCCCGCTACAGAAAATCTTCTCTCCCGCCAGTGCCACGTTGCTCCTGAGCAGAAGAGGCAAGCCAAGAGAAGCCTCCTAGAGGGCGTTGGTCTCCGAGGTCCTCCTTCTGGAGGTTTGGGCCTTTTGCAGGTGGGAGCTGTGTGGTATTCTCTGGGGAGGGAGTCTAATGAGGGTTCATGACTGTGACCGTCACCAACTTCCCATTTTCCTCGTCATTTGCTCCAAGCCCCAGGCTAACCGAAAGGAGAAACAGTTTGTTACTTGCCCCCAGTCAGTCATCCCAGACCCTCACCTCTGCAGAGGGTAAGACGGCTCTCCTGTGGGTGGGGGTGGGGTGGGGGTGGGTCAGATTTCCTGCAAAGCTTAGAACAGACCCCCTCTATCAGCCAACAACCTATTGCAACAATCCCAAGGAGGATTTTGATGCTATGCTCTTAGGGCACCCCAGACCACAGAGTTTAACTCTGGACACACCAAAGAACCTGGGGCCTGTGACCGTTTACCAGAGATGCACTACCCAGGCACTGTTCTCACTGACAGATGAGCTGTGTCCCTACCCATCACAGGAAGGGTAATAAAGGATGAGACAGGCAGATTCATGCGATGAATAGTACACACTACAGTGAAGGGTTTGAAATATACTTTGGTTCAAATTATCCAGCAGAAGCCAGTATCATTCCAAGTACTTCCGTAACTCCTGGTCCTCAACAGTGCCATTCACTTTAGGCACCCAAAGGTAACAAGAGGAAACCACTTTCAGGGGAACCAGGGCAGAAAACAGGACAGGACTGCCAAAGGTAAGAGGCAGTATGCAGCTGGTGGAATCTGAAGGCTACTGGGCTGCTCAAGAGGGCCTCACCCTTGGTAATCACTGCCCACAGTTGGCAAGACAACTGACTCCCACCTGCAGCAGAATGGAAGAACTCAGGCAGGAAAGGGGAGGGAGGCCCTGAGGCATGTCAGATGCCCTCTGAGATCAGAAACATTTTAGCCCAAGTTCAGGTGGGAGAAACCTGGACAGGTGATAGGATCATGGGCTTAGTCCAGGTAGTCATTGCCTAGAACAGAAGTCAGGAATAGGAGGGGCAGCTAACTCTAGGGCTAAGGGCCTCTCAATGCCAAGAGGCAGTGAGTATAATGGAGGCAGGCAGCTGACTCAGCCCTGTTGCTGATTTAGCTGTCTAACCTTGGCCAAATCACATAAACACTCCCTGTGTGGGGTGCAAATGAAAAGGTGTATGTGCAAGTGCTTTGGCAAAGCTCTGAGCACCAGCCACATGCAAGGCAGTGTGGTGTCATGGTTAAGGCTTTGGAGAGGCCTGGGCCTGAGTACAAATCCTGCTTCTGCTACTTCCTAGCTATATGACCTTGGTCAAGTTACTTACCCTACCTGTGCTTCAGCTTCATTTTCTGTAAAATGGACAGAATTCCTGTTACTTGACTTGATTTGGTAAGTAGTAATTAAAATGTTAGTGGTGGTGTTCTAAATCTTCTCTGGCTCCCACGGACATGTTCCAGCATCTCCAGCCCTGGAAATGACGCTGAGGACCAGAGTGGGTGTCTATGCACCAGAGAGGGACCTAGTGAATGGCTGTGCCAAAGACTTGGGTGAACTTGGCTCTTCATACAGCCCTCTCTGGGAAAGCCCAAAATGTCCTTTCTCATTTGATGGGAATGAGAGTGAGGATTTGAATAAAGGAGAGGTCAAGTACAGGGCAGTGACTGTCTCTGTGTTGAGCTCAATGCTGTAATTGTGCTGTGTAAAAAGGCTTGCGTAGTGAACAAGGATGGGTTCAGCCTGGGGAGAAAAAGGACTGTTAGAAGACTCCTGTGACACCTAAGAGCCTGTGGGGTCATTCTCCTATACCCTATGTAACCTGGTCCTGAGCCCTAAGCAAAGATTTGAAGGAAAGAAGAAACCTAATCCTCACCCTCAGCTCTACATATAACAGAGCCTAGGACAGTGGAATAGCATAATGGCAGACCTCAGGGCAGAGAGATACTACAGGGATTGGAAGACTGGGTGGATTGGTAGGGAAAAGCATTCCTGAAGCAGAAGGTTGGGGGCCAGGATTTAAGAATTGGGAAAGAGGAAGAAAACAGAATCTAGGTGGCCTAGTGTCTAGACCTGTTAATTTTCCTTCCCCCATAAAATCTAGTGGGGAAGTCTCATGTGGGGAAACATAAGTAGTGAAACTTGGAAACAGATACACCTGGATACTGAGGACAGTAAGATGCACCTTAGTCTAAGAAGGCTTCTTACAATGAAAAAAAAAATTTTATATATATATATATATATATATATATATATATATATATGCCTTCTTAGAGGAGAGGAGTTTCAAGTAAGAATTTGAAAGAGAAAAGAAACACAGATTGTGTAGCAGGAATATGAGGGAAAGTCTTTGAGGTGGAAGAGGCTGCTCATGAGGGTGAGTAGCAAACAGGAAGCAGACTGGCCAGGCCATGTTTCTGCGGCAGTCAAGTGGTGCTGGGCTAGGCTGAAGAAATATGAATATGGCTGTTCTGATTGTGAAAAGGAGAGAGAGGCCCGAGGCAGGGGAGGCTGGCAGGCAGCTTCTGCTTATTCTCCAGATGTTGGGTGATAAGGACTGGGTCACTGATGACGTCTTGAGTCAAGAGAGAAAGGAGGTATCCAGGAGGCAGGGAATGAATCAGCAGGACGTGAGTGGGTGTGGTGTGAACCTGACATTAAGAATGGATTCAAAACTACACACCCAGGAGTGAGGCAGGGACTGTTTCAAAGAATTTGATACTATTGGAAGCAACAAGGAAATTGGGAAGGCTGGCTAGCCGAGGGGATGGCACCAACCCTAAGTTCAGGGTGTGGCCTGTTAAGTATCTACCTGGTGGCCCTGAGTAGAAGGCCTACAGCCAGGAGCAGACTGTGGAGTGAGGAGAGAAACAGAAACTTCAGTTTTGCCTTCTCCCATCACCCCCACCCCAGTCTGGAGACCAGCCCAGGCCTTTAGGAATACCCTTCTTTTTAACCAAACCTCCTTGTCCTTCCCCACCTCCAACTGACAGATGATAAGACTCATTTCAAGTTCCTTTTTTTTTTTTTTTTTTTGCTTTCTCTCACAACCTGCCCAATTGTCACTAGGTTTAGGGAATGCCACCTCATGATCACCTAAGGTTCCTTCTTCATCCCTGTATTCCTAGGAGCCAATCTCAAGGCTCAATTTGAGAAGAGTTACACATCCCTGCCCTACCAGGCAGGGCCTGGAAGTAACTCCAGTGAAAAAACCTGTGAGCTGCTCAACTTCCCATTTGGTTACATATTATTTTGATTTTCAGGAACTTTAACAAATTTGGAATAAATCAACAAATACTAACTGAAGGTCTGCTATATGCCAAGCACTGTTCCAAGTACTTGTATACAGTGTAAGCAAAGTTGGGTTGGTTTTTTTAAATTGAAAAACCTGTTTGGATAACTTAAACTTAAAATGTTATGCAAACATAAAATGAACCTAGATATGTTGGGGAAAGAACTTGATAGAATAGCTACAGAAATAGCTTTCAGTGCACCTTTCTGGGAAAATAAGCCACAGCACTGCAGCTTCAGTCTTGGGGAAAAGCTAAAGTGTTTTAAAGGTGTAATTATGGAGAAAAGTGAAAGCCTCCCAGCATTCTGTAATCACAAGGGTCAGAGTTGGGAGGAGGGGTTTGGAGGAGATCATTTGCTGCTTTGTTCACAGCATGAGCACAGAGGAAGTGAAATTGAGTGCCTGTTTGATGGGGAGGAAGAAAGGGAGAATTATTTGGCCAAAACAGCGCCTTGGTCCCCTGCCCCCTACCAGTAGCTTCAAATGGACCTGTCCCCTCCCCAGCATGATGTCCAGCTCCACACACCTGCACCCTGAGTAAGAGTGGCCACAGTCAACTCTTTTCGAAGAAACCTGTAATTGAGCTTTAGTTTGACTAACTTAGCAAACATCCCTGTGGTGGTGTCTTAGTTCCTGGCTGCCACGTCTCCCGGAGGTGAGCAACTCCATTGATAAACAGAAAGAAACTTTGTTACAAAGAGGCCACCTGGCCAGCAAGGGTGTGTTCTGGGTGGCTGAAGCTGGCTCTCACAAAAGCTGAAACTTTGTCCCGGCCTTCCAGTGTCGGCATCTTTAAAGCATTTGTAGTCCTGAGTGGGGACGGGGAGCGTGTCTAAGATTGGAGTCAGCCCTGCCCCAGGCTCAGGAGAGGCATACCCTGCCTCCCACCCCCACCCCATTCCCCAGGGAACCTCCAAGGGTTAGGTAAGAGTATGGGCACAGAGTAGGGTCCTGGGAGTTGAGAGACCAGCATCTGCATCTGCTCCTGGGAGCCGTAATCTGTGACAACAGAGAAGTCACCTAACTAACGGCTCTGGCCTCATCTGTAAAATGAGGGTGCTGGACTCACAGACAGAACTGGTTAAAGTGACATGGTAATGAGTAACAGCAGGTTATCTTATCCTGTAATTCAGCTGCTTGTCGGAGTAAGTGCATTCAAAACATCATTCAGTGAAGCCAGTGCTTACTTACCCTTTCTCTTTTACCCCTCTGGCCTCATCTCATTTAACAACTTTATGGAATACTTCCTACTTTGCAAGCGATAGAAAGGCGAAAATACCCTGGCTTCTCTGATCCAGCATTGTGCTAATGGGGCAGGACAAGGGAGAGGTGAATTCTGCTAGAGATCTAAGAAGGCTTCTTGGGGCAGGCTGGGATGTAAAATGGGGGCATTGGCCTGTGTCATTGGCTTTCAGATTTCTATGACAAACTAAGAAAGGCATTTTACAACAAAATTTCATACTCATTTAACATGACAGGGTATCTCAAGAGCAGTTTTACACTTTAATTACATTAGAGGTGTGAATTCTATAAACTAATGAAAAACATCATTTGAAAATGTAATACCTTCAGTTTCTTTCACCTTTATAAATTTTGAACAACAAATTTTTCATTTTAAGTTTGTATCGGGAAATGTTTATCCTTAATGGACTGAGACAAACATTTAAAATAAAATTTTATTATTCAAAATTCATTAAACTCACTAAGGTAAAAGGAATTTAAAGCTTTCAAATGATGTTCTTTGTAAGTCTATAGTATTTATACTTCTGAAGTTATTAAAGCTGAAAACTGCATTAAGACTTTTAGTACACTATATATATGTATAATAACTAAAATGAAATTTTAAAACAATACCTGTATTACACATGACATACTTTGCTGTTTTCTTTTTCTATTCTATTCTGATATTTTAAAGATTTTTTTCATGCTGATTTGCAACACTTTAAATTTATTTCACTATCATATGGTGGGTTGCAACCAGCAGTTCCCTCAGACCAGTGAGAGGAGGTGAATTCTGGCATCATCTCAGTACTGAAACCAAGATGGTCCCATGCGCTGCAATGACAAGGGTGGCTGGAGGAAAAAGAGTTGGGTATGAATGCTCAGCAGCAACAGCAGGAGGGGCATGAGTGGATAATGGCTTTGTGCACACTTGTCAGTGACCTGATGGCCATACTGTGGGAAGCCAAAGGTGAGGGAGCTCCACAAGACAGAGGGGAGGATCTTTTATTTTTTTTTTTTATTTTTTTTTTTTTGGTATGTGGGTAGCTCCCTGACTGGGAATCGAACCCAGGCCGCAGCGCTGACAGCGCCAGCGCCGAAGCCTTAAGCCACTACACCACCAGGGAACTCCCTAGGGGAGGATCTTATGAAGCCCTCCCTTCACTTGACAAAGGAGTTCATATAAGAGGGACTATTGCTTCACCAAGGCAGGTGGAGGGGTGACCTCCTCGATCTTGTTAACTACACTTGTAGGAATCATCTCCTCTGCAAAAGGCAGGAATCCTTAATCCCAGTCTTCTGGCTTCCATGGGGTTATGTGTCTCTTCTAAGTGACTCCTATCGCCTGCATGCTGAGCACACAAACAAAGACTGAGTCCCTTACTGCCAGGGCTAATCACACGTGTCTCCTTTCATTTCAGGATGTGGTTAGTACCTTGAGGAATTGCAGGCTCCAGAGAGGAAGCCTTAGACTGC